>CAIGRT010117155.1:0-14258 GCA_903798405.1 Fraxinus platypoda | reverse complement strand
TGCACCCGATATCTTCGAACCCCATTCTGATAACTTAATAAACCCTAAATCCGTAACAGACACAACGAACTCCTTTGCCTCAACACGAAATCGAGAATTGAAGACCTTGATACCCCCAGTGTAAGTCTGTTTCCCACTATTTTGAGCAAATAAACCAGTTGATTATGAAACCAATGTTCGAAATGGCCTCGGAACAGCAAATTGGAACTAGGCAGATCTCAGAGGCGGCGCGTGTGGCCCATGCGCCGGCCCACACGTCGGCAGGTCAACGCGATCGCTGGGCGCCTGACCTGCCGGACTCGAAATCACCGGCACAGGCCCCCGGACCGGCGCGTTTGGTAGTAGGTTGACCGGAAGAGGCAGAATCGGGAACTGACAACCATGAACCAAGTCCTTCTCCATCGTTGAATCTGTAATGAAGCTGTCACCTCCATGCGAAGCGACATCATGAGCCGCCGACCCGTCACCGGTAGGAGCGACATTCAGACCGTCACGCAGACGAATCACGGTGCTAGGGTTTTGTCGTCAGTCGAGTTTCCGGATGCGAGGCTGAATATTTGTGGCGTGAGGCCTGTAGGGTTAGGTGAGTTGGGTTTGGGACCGGGATGGCTGGCTGAGTTGGGTGGTGGAGGGACGTGTTTGGATGTGGCGGGATCTGCCATCAGGATATTCAAAATCATGTAGAGTAGCTCATAAATCAATCTCTTATTAAGGACTCCTAATTAAAAAATCTATCTTTATTTTAATCTCTATCTTGATCTCCATCACCAAAGGGCAAGATCAGTCCTATAGTGTGAAGTTCAAATATTTCATGAGAAGATATGAGTCTCGTTAGTTTGACAAGTAGTCCAACCGGCTAAAAAGTCCATTTACTTTACATGAATATCTAGTTTTCTTCAAGTAAAATATGTAAATCAAAATAAAGTTGAAGTCAGGACAATTACTGGATAGTAGTTTCCTGCTACAGGTTGAGTAACGGTGAGGTTCCAGTCGGACCTATAATCTCGAACCTGAAAGCGAAATGGGATAATAAAGTCAACTGTATAGAAAAAGCACAATAATGGAGATTAATCTACAAGAAGAAAATGAAAAAGCAAGTAATAGAGCAACCAGGTGTCTGTCAGATAATAACCAGTAGACCTAATTACTAATACATGCAGTAGACCTAATTACTAATACATGCTTATGGAACTACACATGTTATTTTTCCATATATCATAGTTTAGCTATTCATGCCACTGAAGCAAAATTAGCTAAACAATTAAAAATACGCTTTGAGAAGTCAAAGAAACAGAAGAACGTGGAAAGCTAATTATGGAAAATGTCCATGCTGTCAGGATAGACACAATTTTCGACATTCATCCTGAATGCACGGACAATTAAAACCTGGACTCTTGGCAAACAATTTTATCCCTTACATTAATCACTGAATATAAACACTCCGGCATTTGCTAATTTCATCAGCTTTTCCTGTTCTAGATATTCATTTCAACCAAAATCAGCTTGACCAAACAAAAACTTTTAGCAAATAAAAATCCACAAAAGGAGATAAACAATGATCCCTTTTTACAGTTCTATTCTTCTATACACGACTCATAGATATGTACTTTATTTTTCAAGACCCCAGTATTTACTCTGTTATCATACTACAACAACTTGGTGCAATTGTATTTGCAATTTTGATGATATTTTAAATTTTGGTATAAAACCTACGTGACTGATTGACATATGTAACACTATTTCTCTTGGAGCATAGACTTCAAGGAAAAATATTGTTAAATACGCTGTACTCATCTAATGACAGGGTGAGAGAATGTGTTCCATGAGAACATGGGTAACAAAATAAAATAAAAAAATATCGGTGGGTAATAAGATGAGTAAAAAACAAAGTATCAGAAATCATAAGACAGACAACATATAAATCAAGAGTTACCCGTTTGAGAAAGTCCCTTGCATTGGAATCTGTATAGAAGGCTTTCTCCGTGGACATGCTGGTTGTCATGCTTGTAATAATTTCTTTCCCAACAGTATTCTCCGCAGGAATTGGACCAATCTTCAATTAGAATCATGTATCAAACCATAGTTACAGAAAGGGGAAATAAAGTGCCACGAGACCGGAAAACGGAAAAGAAAAAAAAAAAAAGTGAATGTTCTGAGAATTTATATGGGAAAAGAAAATTATCTACCACGGGAAAGGCAAAGTAAATAAGACCGACTTACAGTGAACTCAACTTCAGCATGCTCTTTGTCTTTGTAGATTCTAGTTATCTGAAAATTTCAGGCATGAATACTTTCTGATAAGTGGCACAACAGTGGTACAGAAAATGATGATAAATGTCATTTTTTACATGCCATCTGTTTAAGAATTTCCTCCACCCAATAATTAAAAAAAAAATTCATTGGGATAGCACACAGTAAGGCGGCATAGGTAAAATACCAAGTGAAGATTGTACAGACACTTATTGTATAGTTTAGAGATATATTTGCATGTTAAATTTACCTGGTAGACCCATGAATCAAATTGCTGGTGAACTTCATGAACCAGTGGACCCCGAGCAACCTTCAAGGGAACCTGCAATCAGCATACCGATTATTAGTAGTTAATATAATGAAAGTAACAAATAAACAAGCAAAGTATGGCATGCCAATGTTTGATCCAATCAGCTTTGAGCACGAACTAATGATCCATTGCTCTGGAAGATTAACTTTGGTAGCACCTAACTTTAGCTGGAGAAAAGATCACTCACTGATCTTGAGACAGCTTGAGTAGATCCATTAGGCCGAAAATGGTATGCATCAGAGGACTGCAAGAAATTATATGATTAACATATAGAAATTACTGCATCCATTCAAATGTAGCACTAGGTATATGTGTTTCGTTTCATAAACCATTGAGAGTATACCTCAGATTCTTCACTTGAAGCATACCAATGATAGCTTTGTTGTATTGGCATATCGATCTGGTAAAACCACATTAATAATGTATAGGTGAGCACATTTCTTTCAGACATGGCCTTTATATAAGAGAGAACTAAATGCTTACACATAAATTGCTGCTAATAACGTATCAGATTCCCAACCCCAGATGAAATGAAAAAAAAAAAAAAAAAACCAGACATTTTGGCATGCATATCCATTATTGGGAGAGGGTTTAAGAATCTATAACACCTTAAATGAAGATGCCTCGAACATCTTGGATAACTATGATGTTTGAACAAATTAATTGGTGCAATGGTCCCCCCACCCCCACTAACATAAAAATAAATAAATAAATTGCTCAATAATGAATATCATTCCACTATAACACATGCCAACAGTACATTTTGGCTCAGAGCATGAAGAGAGAATTTAAATGAATTTAGCGAAGTTTCTACTGTCTATAATTTAACTCAGACCCCATCTTGCCTTTAAAATTTATTGATCATCTAGTACTAGATCGAAATAATATTTGGCATCACAAAAAATGAACTAGAAGGTTTTTAAGTTAACAAGATAATGACATAATAAAAGGTGTACAATGTTCATAAGTTTCTCACTTAAAAAGTAATAACATCACTAATCCCTCACTTTCACAAAACGAACAAACAACCCCAAAAGCAAGAATTGTTTGATAAATTAGTCTAAAACTAGTAAATTGCATCAATATATATATATATATATTTNTTTCTCACTTAAAAAGTAATAACATCACTAATCCCTCACTTTCACAAAACGAACAAACAACCCCAAAAGCAAGAATTGTTTGATAAATTAGTCTAAAACTAGTAAATTGCATCAATATATATATATATATATTTTTTTTTTTTTTTTTGATTCACCAGTTCTAACCCTATGTTGCTGACAATCATATCAAACCTATAATTTGAAGATGTTGGATAGGGTTGCAACTAGAAAACCAGAACATAAAAAAAATAAAAATACACGCCTATTAAGTACATGGATCTTACCCCAGATTTAGAATTGAACATTCGTTCAAGTTCCCCGGATGCTGAAGAAAAGGACAACTTCAAGTTTCCCAGTCCAATTTCAATAGTTTCTTCCTTCGGAGTATCCACCATAGACACATACACACTTCTACTATTTCCTGCATCATTATAGCAGCTTATATTACTTTCAATTTTCTAAATGCATGAGTTACTGATGTGAAAAAATTGGCACTCAGCCAAGAGCGTGGTATACATCTTATAGATTATGAAATGATTAGATTTAGAAAGTATATCAAATATGTTAATATTTTCTACAATTATTTCAAGTAGAGTTGAATAAGCATCTTAAACCAGTTTTATTACATTAAACTTCATTTGAAATTTAAAGAATGAAGATTAAAAAAATAATGTTTGGCCTTTGCCTATCCCAAGTCCACATAACATAGCAGAAAAATGAATACTAAAATTATATTTAGAGAATAAGATGATGTAACTCTTGTACTTTATGCCATTCTTTTCTATTTTATACTGTTATGCGCTCGAATTATGAAGAGTGCCTCTAATTAGAAATTGAATGCAGAGATGTTGAAATTAGAAAGAAAAAGAAAGCAACCATGATAAGAATGGTAGCCTGTTGAGAAAAAAAAGAAAAAGAACTTGAACCTTTCTGAGATGCTTTAGAAATGAAGTAAGTATTCCAACCCAGAGGTGGCACAGAAACTTGAAAGAAAAGCCAGTATTTTGGAGCTTCTTCTGGTGAAATTCCAATATATGCTTCGACATAGAATCTTCTCATGTTGCTTGTGACATTGTCCAACTCTACATATTGCGACTCAATAATTTTGCCCGTGGAATCTTTAACAACAAGATAATGATCATTAACCTGTAAATTATGCATCTAGTGGTTATACTTGAATGCCGACACAATCCAGTTTGTGTCACCTCAACATAGGAAAAACAGAGGGAAAAAAAAAAGTGACTCAGTGTACTATTCATAAACACGACTCTTTGCAGTTAGTGTAAATTAATAAAACACCCACAACTATGATACCATTGAAAGGTTGAAAGAAAAAAAAAAAAAGACTCACCGGGATCCTGACAAAGTCAATACGTTCCCATCCAAGTGGATTGTATGCCACAACCACCTGAAAATAGAAATACTGATTATATTTTCCAGAGCTTTAAATTGGTTGCATAAGTAGAAACAAAATCTATTACCAAACTCTTCCCCTTGGGAATATCGGCCTCCGTAGGTGGACAGAAACTTATATTGAGTAGTTGACACTGTTCACAAATTAAAAAAATGAAAAGAAAGAAAAGACAGCATTAGACCAGGATGGCACAAACTGATTATCTGAATACAACCAATGCCTTAATGCTTAAAAAAATCCCAAATGACATTCAAATCAGCCGAGGAAGGTCTATAGGGAGTATACTATGCATTTCCAAACATGTAATTAACCTAAATAAATTATCAATCAAATCACAGCAACAGTTTGATGAACTGCAAAGCATAAAATTGCATTTCATGCATCTCCTGCTACAAGTCTTTAGCGATTATCTGACATCATTGAATAACAGAAAATTGAAAAAATCATCTCTATTTTGGATGTAGATTCAGAAAAGGCAGAAGTCTCTTTTTCTCCTTTTGTTTTGAAAATACAGAACATGTGACTACATTTCAAAATTTTGCTGATAAGCGCCAACACAGGATTACTTGAAAATTTTATTTTTATACTCTCCGGTCTGTTTTCACCTAAAGGAATTTAAACAATTTATAGATTCTTCATGTTTCAGTTCAAAGGAAAATCCATTCCTAATCAACAAAGTGTCTGCCATAAAGGAGAAAAAATCATAAATCAACTCATGATTGAATTTTTGAAACTTCCATGAAATTGCAAGGGTAGAAAATAACCATATACTTAAGGAAGTTCTATTTCAGTAATAAAATGACTGTTTAGCTGTTTGAAGGATATGAGGCCATTTTGTCAAATTGGCACAGTACTCTGTCACTAAGAATTTACAAGCAAAAGTGATAACTGATAATTAAGAGTATACTTCTTTATTAAACTATATATTTGAAGAAGTAAAAATGAGTCTGCAACCTTCCATGTTCTCAACTAGTCGAAGCTCTTAGTTTGTAATTCCATAAAGGGAGAGCATAACAATTTTAAACAAGAAAACAGCCACCTCAGTGCATTCCTTGCTGAAAACAGCCATTTGATGACTGGAACAACCATTACTGGAACATTCATTAGGAAACTGAAACAATTAATAGAAAGAGAAATGTCACCTGGCTAAAGGTCATTGTGGGTGTAGCACACTGCCCCTTTAATTTTGAATCAATCAGACATGACAAAGCTGAATTCACTGTGATTTCCGCCTACGGAAGTTAAACGGCATTTGGATGCTTATATGGGTGAGTAAAATTTATTACGGTGAATATGCATAAGGAAGCATAAGGTCCAATGGTAGTAGAGGTAATTATAGTGAAAAATTATGTATAAGCCCACCTCTGACGCTCCAATTGCCAAGCGTTTTGCATAGTCACTTGTAGTATGAAGTCTAGATGTACCAGTGACAGCATCGTGGTGCTGTGCAATCCCTAAAGCATCGCTTAAACTATAAGTGTTAGGGCCAGCTGATCTCCTTCCAATCAGAAATTCAATTTGTCGAGCCGCCTTTGTATGTGCAAACAAAATGCATTTCATTATTTTTTCAATATTAATTGTAAAACGAGTGAGTTTGATTCATAATTGCTATCAACAAAAGTACAAAATATATAGTGTACAAATTACACAAACTACGGAAATTATACAATAAAATAAATGAGGAATTAATGTTGACAAATCAATCCCTATAAAATGGCAAGTCAAAGGCTGGTTATTAGTTGATATGATGAAGGCTGATTGCTAGTTGATTCCATAATTTTATAAATTAAGGCCGACTTTGAGAGTATCCCATGATTGTATGATAGTATTTTTAGGAAGTAAGATTTTCCTTTTCTGTATAGTACAAATGACTCTATAATTGTATAGATTCATGATTTTGTAATAGAACATCATACACACACTCATCTTCATGGTATCAGAGTTGTCTGTGCACTTGTGTTCTGAGTTTTTTGTGTTTCTCTTCTTGGCATTCATTTCCCAGAAATTTATTTATTTTAAGTGACCTTCATTGCCCAAGCAAATTATTTTCCTTATTCTCTAGTTTGTTCCATCTCTTGGCCTTAATTGGCATTGTTAATTCCTTCCATTTTCTCTATTCCTCATCGGTCATCACAGTAATAAAAGAGCCATAAATTGTCAGAAATATTTGAGGTAAACGACAATGTTTTGGCAGTGGCTACTCAACAGAAACATGTTCATCTGAAAAAGCCAGCCAAGGAAACTAAGTTACACGAATTAAGGAACTTAAAAAAGGTAATGATGTAATCACATAAATCATATTCTTCAATCATCGGCTTTAGTTAATTCTTTGATATTCTTCAATCAATGAATCCCAGAAATCGCAGAATTAATTTCTAATATACTACAATCACCGGAAAATAATACCAATCGGTGGTATCTGTCGACTGTCAACATAAACCATAAATGACGCTGAAAAGTATCAAAAACCTGATAAGGTTATTGATGAAAATTGAGTTTTTAATTATTTTTTAGTTAGTATTTTCTTTATTAAATAAATTTGAATTTTAATATCTTTTATTTCGAATTAGTTCTGAATATTAGGACTTTTAAATTTAAATCATTATCTAGAATGCAGTCATTATCTAGAGTTACTCATTATCTAGAGTTTAGTTGTTATCTAAATATGAGTTGCAAGCCTTATGGCACAAAAGGTTTTTTTGTTTTTTTTAATTGAAATATTAATTGTTCTCCAATTTTTCATAAACTCTTTTTCGGTGCGAATCAAAGAGTTTGATGCCTAAATTCCTGATATTCTTATAAATCAATAGAAATTAAAAGGTTATCGTGTTGTTGTATTCGTTTGAAAACAACGGAACTTCGATAGTGTGTTCTTTTATTCATTTCTTACGCTTTAGCCCTACATCAGTTGGTATCCGAGCATGTTAATTTATTATTTCTATCGATCACATCATCCTACATAAGTTGGTATCATAGCCAGATTCATTTTTGATAGATTCGAGCTAGTGTTCTATGTACTTTATTTTGTTGGTTGAGTTTATCCAAATTTTTTATTAGTTAAGTTCATCCAATTTTGACGACTAGTGTTCGTGGGTTAAGAGAGTTAGTATAACATTTTGTCACATCTTACTATACCAATAATCTTAATGTAAGTTGTTAAGGGCCCAAGATCTTTATTAATTGGTCTGTGTCAACATCATTTACCGATGTGGGATATATATCCCTTAACAGGAGAAATGCACTGCTGGTGTGTATTATGCACATAAATTTACATATGGTAATGTTCATCTCTTAAAAAGAGAAAATAGAATGAGGCAAAAAACAGAGATGTACATTGATCATCTGTTTGTGTTAAGAATTGAGGTTCCATCTTAAAAGGTCGACCTTTTTAAGAGGAGTAGCCCAAGATCTTTATTAATTGGTCTGTGTCAACATCATTTATCGATGTGGGATATATATCCCTTAACATAAGTTATTAGACATAAAATGAACACATTGTTTAATATGACATAAAGTTGACACAAACCACATTAAAAATACTTAGTTCTTAACAAACGTAAAGTAGACACGTTTATATGACATAAAGTAGATATGATAGAACCAAGTTTTGTTTTGGGACGAAACACTTTGTCACTTTAAATAGGATGCAGAAGAATAGTTGGATTTCAATTACGACGGTCCTCCAATTTTTTATAAGAAAATAAAGAATTTGTGGATTTGGGTAATGATACGATGGGTCCTCGATCTTTGATGAAGAAATTAAAGAATGTATGAGTTTGTGTGAACACAGTTATAATGGTCCACCTATTTTCTATGAGAGCCTGATGCCAATGTCTCTAATAAGTGGTCTAAAGAAATCAAGGATGGTTTTAAGTGCCACACGAGAGTCTGTGATTCTTGAAATGTCTGCTATAGTTCGACCATCTTTTGAAGAGTTTTTTTATGGTGTGTCCTGCAAATTTTCTAAGTAAAATATCAACCTTATGAGGAATTCGATGAAGAAAACAGTGCAATATTCGAGGATGAATCTCCGTCAATCGGAGGAGAATGATGAAAATTGAGTTTCAATTATTTTTTAGTTAGTATTTTCTTCATGAAATAAATTTGAACTTTAATTACATTTATTTCGAATTAATTCTCAATATTAGGACCTTTTTAATTTAAATCATTATATAGACTTTAGTCGTTATCTAGAGCTAGTCATTATCGAGAGTTCTATTAGTATCCAGGTGTTGTTTACTTCTTTAAATATGAGTTGAAAGCCTTACGACAAAAAAGTTATTTATTGAATTGAAATAATAATTGTTGAGATTTTCTTAATTATTTCGTAAATTTTCAGGATTTGATATTTAAAATCAACGAATCTAAATCTTTGTATTCGTGCCCGAATTAAAAAACATTTTGATGCCTAGATTTTTGGTATTCTTAGAAAACAACAGAAATTAGAAGGTGATTATGTTACGGTATTCATTTGGAATCAGAACTTCAATAACATGTTCGTTTATTATTGTTATGCTTCCGCCACCCTACATTAATTATTATCGGAATGCTTGATTTGGCTGAAAGCTGGGACCTAAGATGTCCACCTCTGATTACAGTCATAATGGTATTGTTCATATTACTGTAGTTTGATCCACAATTAACTTCAATGCACTTGACAATCCAACTTTAATATCGTAAGAAGAAGAAGATTGTACAAACTTACCAGATAATATCCACTCAGCATACGTACATATCGCTTCAAGGTGGGGCGACTTGTAAAAAAACCAGTGAAGTATGTATTAGCACTGATTGCATATCTGTGGCAAATCAACGGAGAAATATATATAAGAGTTTCATGATCAAATCAAATAGAACAATCAGAACATATGATATCAGAATAAGAGTTGAGCAGTGGTTACGGGAAATAATCATCAGTTTTCAAAGGCCAAGATTCATTGGCAGCACGTTTTGCATCCACATAGAAAGATGGGGTAGAATATAATGCATTCACACGGCCATCCTGTGGTAATGAGCTTTCTTAGATTCATTATGATTATGCCAAGCTTTTTCAATTCCAAATAATGCAAGTGAATAAAGGTAAAAGGTTGGCAACTATGCAATTGGATGGAGGGTGAGAACCACCATGTCATAAAATCCAGTATTTTTATACTAAAAGAATTTTATTGATAAAAAAGGAATGTACAGAATTCCATGACAAGTAGTTTTCTAAACTGAATATAAGAAGATGATCATGTAAATAAGACATAAATGACGAGGAAACTCCAAATGCATCGTATATCAACCAAACCATTGCCGATGAAAGCGCTGGTCTATTCAGGCAACAAACAGGACAAAGAAATAATCACATCCCAAGTGAAGAGGAGAAACTTTATCTTGGGACATTCTAACAGCATAAAGCACCTATCTCTTGTCTATAAAGTTTTAAATTGAGTTTGTTCACCTAGTTAAAAATCAAATTATGTTGGAAGTGATGTGACTATTGCTCGTGCTAATGCAGTTATGTCCAAATGTTTACCAACTGTTAAACCATCTCAATCAAAAGCTCAAGTCATTAGAAAGTAAGGAACTTTATTCATTAATATTTATATCTTCACAACACCTCCCCCAAACATTGAGGCCGATTCATTTTTCTTCAAAAACCTGATGTGTGGAATATTCAATTTTCATACTTGGGTGGCAATTACACTTGAACCTAGGACCTTGTTAGCCAAAATATCCTCCAATCATATTACATAAAATTTAGTATCTTACTTCCATTCTTTCACCCATTTTATCAGCTGGCTCCAGCCTCCAAGTAAGACTAAGGACTCCCTTTAAAAAATATATCTTGTACACAAAATAGTTGTGGTCTTAGCGTCACATCCAATATAGTTCCGCAGTATCATTGCTATGCGAAAAAAGAGAATTTTGAATGTCTCTATTATGTAAAGAACAAGTATAATATTTATTATGTCTCCTTTCCTACAAGAAATATTAGTTTTCCACCAATTAAGCACCATAGACCAAGTCAGAGTCTTGACTTCAGTGGGAATGTTTTGTAGGCCAGAGGAAATGAAAAAGAGGGCCTATAGCAAACAATGTATGAGAAAAAAGATTACTGGCAACAGCACCCAAATTATCAAGGCCACAAACTCTAGAATTATGTGAAATGAAAAGGAGCTAATGGGAATAAGATCTAACAGTAGAAAACCATATCATTTCTCTGTCATTAAATTTATGCTAAAGTTGGAAATTCCAAGAAATAGAATTGTAGACAGAATCCCTGATACGATAATGGTAAACTGTTTAATCTGGGAAAAGTAACACAAAAGTATCCTCGACCTACCAAACATATTCCCAGAAGGGAATATATGAACATCACTTCTTTCTTTAAAGCAATCAAGAGGGAAGAATTAAAGATATACATCAAAGGCGAACTTCCAGGGACTTGCATAAGTGACACTAGCCTCAACCTTGGCATTCTCGGTCTTAGGATTCCAATCTTATGAAGTACACTAACTTTAGTACTGATTGATTATTTCTTTCATTTAATTACAGAAATCTGATTAAATAATTGTTCTTTAACTAAACCAATTATGGACATGACCATAACAAGGATCTAAGTGTAATGCCATGGGTCAAATATAGCCGAGCTGAAGAACACAAAGGTACTAGTTCTGCCATCCACTTAAAAATTACCTAATGAGATAATGAAAAGAAAAGAATAAATGGGCTGTCCTACCATTTTCTCCCGCTTTTAGTACCTAGGTAATTGTAAAAAGAAACGATAAGCTAACATGAGTCAAGGGGAATTCATTGGGATTAGAAGACTATTTCATGAGGTGGGTTGAAAAGGAAAGGTTAGGCCGATAGGACGACCTAGAAATAAGTAAATGTAGCTCACAAAATAAGGGGCTGTTCTCTTCGTGTTTCAATTTTTTGTTTTGAGTTTTGAATTCATTTTGGGTTTTGTGTTTTTTAGTGTCCATTTTGAGATTGCTGAAAAAATGTTCTTTTTGTCATTTTGAAAAATTGTTTTCAAAATTAAAAAAAATGAAGTTTTGACTTGGTTTTAACTGAAAACAGCCAAAACGACCTTTTTAGCGTTTTCCGTTTTCTTTGTAAATTTTAAACTCATTTTTGAAAATTCGTTTCTAAAAATAGGTAAGTAAACGCGTTTTCAGTGTTTTCGAAAACTGAAAACGACCTAAAAATAGCGAAGAGAACGAGCCCTAAGATTTTCAATCATTTGTGCTAAAGATTACTCTACATATATATTTTTAAATTGCTATATTCACCAGTCTTCTCTTGCTGACTTCTCTTTCCGCCCAAAACATTATGCTATATTATGGTCTAGAAACTGTCTGGATACAATGTCATATTATTACAAAAGGGGTCTTTCAATGGATGGTGACAATGCATCTCGTACAGATCATCAAGAGACATTTGCCCAAGTTGCCAAGATGAATGCAATCAGGTTCATATTATATCAGCCAATTTGGCTTGGATGTTATAACAATTGGATGTTAAAAATGTTTTCTTCAATGATGAACTTGAAGATGAGGAAACAATTCTTTAGAATCAATTATGTATATATTCCCATTGAGATTTTCTTTAGAATTAATGAAATCAACTTTTACAACAGAAACTACCTTGTTCACATAATGAATTAGTTTGTCCATTTGCTTGAACCAAGACTCGGCATATTGATATTGGAAGTCATCACCCATTGTCCACATAATATGATTAGTTCGCGTCATATTTGCCTATGTATCAAAGAGGAAATGATCATCGACTGCATGTGCAATCTTACCTTCTAAATGCTCATCCAGTTAGAAGCTTTGGTAAATATTGAATTTAAGGAATAAGAGAAATGTGGAGTTTACTTGAATCACAGCACTACTAATAAAATCATTAACTCTCATGTCCACATTAAAGTCAAAATGGAGGGGATCATCCTGCATTTTAGGAAGCTGAGAAGTATTAGGATATTGCTTATATGAAGAACAAGGAGTAAAAACTGACAATTGATCTTTGCTTAAAGATGGAACCTGGACTGAATTGAAATCATTATTTACTTCAAAAGAGAACCCATTTGGTGGGCTGTAATGAACAGGAAATGCATTGGCAAATATCTGCAAGGACCCAGACTAAAAGTAATCAAATGATGCAGTTTAACACTAAAATTGTGTTTGGAGCAGCAGATGCATTTCCTAACCTGAGAAGAAGAGCCAAATGTCCTGGAAGCCTGCCATATAACTTCGAGGGATTTATCTTTCTGACGTTTTTCTCTGTCTTGATAATCAATCCGTGCAAAATGAACGGAATCAAATCCCATCTATATAAAAAAAATAAAAAATTAACATGTAAACGTGTGATAACAAGTCTGTAGATATGGACTTAGATTAAGATTATGTTAAGCTGACAGTTCTTGAATATTGACAACTACAAATAGATAAGTTTAAATACCTCAACACCGAGTAGGTAAGCTTGCACTGCAGAGTGCCCAAATGGGTCGATCTGCCATCCGGCACGAGGAGTCTTATTAAATTGATTCTTTATCAGTTGATGGCCTAGAGTTGTTTGGTCAATCATGTCTATATAATGAGTAGCAGCTTCATCATGCATACACCAGCCACCATTTCTGCAATAATTATCATTAAATAGTTTTATGCCAAATTCTTTGGAAAGGATATGGATAGCAGGTTGCAACCTGATGCTTACACGAATTCCAACTGGCCGGCATCAACAAGTTTCCGTACTTCTTCTTGAATTTCTGGATTTTGCCTCTTCCACCATCTATCGAAAAATGCCTATTACAATAGCAATTTATTTTTGTTAATGATGAAAGAAACTTTGCTGAAGTCGGAAATTTATACACATCAAGCATCTGCATGAGACAATGTGTTTAAGCACAGCACTTTATTCAACAAACTGTGAGATAGTCATAATAATAGTGAACTTCAACCATTGTGTATACTGCATGATCCAGTATTATTTCTCTCATTGTTATCTTAGTCCATGGAGAGTCAATGGAACTGAACCACATAAATTGTGTGTTCTTTTCATTTTCTGTTTCATCTTCTTCTCTCTCTCTCTTTTTCAATGATCTTGTGGTTGTCCTAACAGTTGAGTACAACTTAGAGCTGATGCAGTACTAACTATATTTACTCGTGTACTCCTTCATTTCTACTTGCAA
>CAIGRT010117147.1:0-11488 GCA_903798405.1 Fraxinus platypoda | reverse complement strand
TAAAAAATTGTAGACTACCGATGGATGCGGACCACATGTCAATTATGCAATGTATTATGTAAATGATTATGTACTTGTAGCATTGTCCTTCCTCATATATTAATTGATAACCTTCAACCGTAACTGTGGAAAATAGTGATATTCATGAAATCTCTCAAGTTAATTACTAGTTTCAAAGAATTTAATGATTTTATTTTTCCAAGATTGACCTTTCCCTTTACCATGTTTTCCGATAAAAAGTGAATAAACTAGAAAAAAGAGTGATGATATTTAATATTACTGACGTATAAAACCGGTCTAGGTGACAATATTAATATAATTAAATTACAGGTTCAATTAAATGAATCATATAATTTCACTGTTAATTAAACTTATCACATAATGCCACATAGACTGGTGCTAAAGCACTGATCATTATTCTAGAAAAAAAAAGATAAGCATGTCATTTATGCGTCCATATCCATTTGTTATTTTTCAATATGGTTATATAACTAGAGATTGGGATTACATTAAAAAAATATACTCTCTTAATTTTCAACAGATAGTTATAGTCAAGGTTTGGGAAGTAGTCATATATAGAGCTGCCAATAGATTGGATTTTGATCCGAATCCAATGATTAATGGGAGATGGATTTAGGGTATTAGTCCGATAATCCGATCAAGATCGAAATCCGATAATCCGTTAACTAAATGAAACAAATATGAATATATGTCAATTCGATCCAATAACAACCCGATCTGATTTGTTATAATAATATAATATATTTTATATATTATCGCATAATTTATTATGTATAATTTTTTTCATTTTAAAACTTGTATTATGCTTTACACATAATTTTCAAATAATAAATNATGAAACAAATATGAATATATGTCAATTCGATCCAATAACAACCCGATCTGATTTGTTATAATAATATAATATATTTTATATATTATCGCATAATTTATTATGTATAATTTTTTTCATTTTAAAACTTGTATTATGCTTTACACATAATTTTCAAATAATAAATAATATTAGATAATAGTATAATATTGTTAATTAAAATATTTGGAGAGTTTTAAATTTTTAATTAATGAAAATAAGATTAAAAATAATTAATTTATTTTATAAATTAAATAACAAGAGTGGTCAATAGTTGGAATTGCTTTCATTGTTCCAAACTTCCCACATCGGATACTCACTAGAATATCACACAATTTTCTATCTATAAATGGCGGGTCAAGAATTGAGTAAAAAACTTTCCGGGCCTTTTAAATTTAGTGCTTAGAAATTGACTAATATAAATTTTTTATTTTCCTAATTTTTTCAATTTCGGATCGGATATTCGATAACATAGCAAATCGAATATGCATTTAACAAACAAATATTCGTTGAATTATCGGATCGGATCGAATATGGGTAGATTCAATCCATATCTGATCAATTTACAACCCTAGTTATATATAATCAATTAAAATATAAATAATTAAAAATAAATAGTAAATAAGAGGATATTACTTGTGAGCGAAACTGGACGTAAGTCGAGGCAAACGAGGTGGTCCCTTGAGCCCAATCTCAATGGGGACACAAAAAATCTGGAATCTCATAAAATAAAGATTTAATTGATTGAATAATATATAAAAAACCTTTTAGGGCATGCTTGAGAGTTTCGGCGTACTGGTTATGAGCATTTTTTAAAGTATCGATTTTGAGAGTCGAAGCAGATCGATTTTTAATGATTTTATTAACGATTTTTAAAACCGTCCAACATATACTTGAGAGTTTATTATCCACAAATTCTGAAAGTTTTTTAAAAGAATATATATATATATATATATATATGAATTTTTTTTACTCATAAGTGATATTTTACTTATATGTATTATTTTACATATAAATTAATACTTAACTTAAAAAGTTAAATAAAGTTAAATATTTACTAAAATATTTTAGTTACTATTTTTTTAATTATAAGTAAATTTTATACTTTTAATAATTTTAAGTGAATTTTTATCTTATTAGTAGTATTTTTATTTTATAAACAATTTTTTTTTACATAAAAGTGATTTTTACTTATAAAGTAATTTTTTAATTATAATATAAATTTTCTTATCTTATAAGTATTTTTTAAAATTATAATATATATTTTTTGCTTATGTATAATATTTTAGTTAATATATTTTTATTTACAAGTTAGTTTTGAAGAAAATATGTTAATTGAAAATAATTATTTTACAGAGAGCAAAATTAGAAAAGAATATGAGAAACAGTCAAAACACGTTGATTTGGTGGATTGAGAGAACTGGTCAAAATTATACTACATCGATTTTTAGTGGTTTTTAAACCATCCAAAACTAGTGCCCAAAAAAATTAGCGAGCACCGATTTTTCTAGCTCATAAACGGTGCCATCCAAAATCGGTAGAAAAAAAACTCCCAAGCAGGCCCTTAGTGGTAAAGTTTCTAGTTTTCTCTATGGAATGACGTAAGTTAGGATTGACAATGGGTCAAGCCGATTCATGTCTACAAACAAAGCTTGGCTACGCCCTTTGGCTCGTGTTTTTTTAAATTAATAAAATAAACTAAAAAAATGAGTGAAAAATGAGCCAATTTACGAACATAAGACGAGTTAGTTCATAGACCTAACAATTGAAGTTTGACTCGATCCATGACTCATCTCTATAGGAATTCGAGCAGGGTTGAGTCGAGCCCATAGGTAAGCAAAATGTTAATGTTCAATTCTTTTGACATTGAATCTTGTAAATTGATTTATTTTAGCTCATCTTTGGTCAAGTGCCCTTTTCCCCGTCTGAATGTGATCATAAAATGCATTCATTCTTTTCATTTCTTAATATTTGTCGTAAAACTATTGTATAACATTGTCGTGCTGCTCTATATAGTGTGTACTATTTTACGGTATTTTTGAACAAGCTTAGAGGTTTTCTTGTTGATGATATCAATATTGATGGTGATGGTATTGATGCTAGTGACGATATGGATCATGACCTTGACACAGAGTTGCAACTGTTATATGAAATGATCAAATATTAGTATAATCGGAGGATTGTAGATGACCAGTGAAAAGTGGTATGAACACACAATGTCTGGAGCTAATTATTTTGTACACCTTTTCTCAATCGTGGCTCGCTTATTAGGTGTACTTTTAGAAGTTCGCACATGTATTAGGCCGTCTTAATATTTTATCTTATATGAAGGGTATTAGGATGATCGTCTTTTTCTGTAGTAGAGAGACACACAGACAGAGGCATGAGATCAGAAAAAAACACTGTAATCCTTCTTTTTTATATATCTAGTGAAATTTTGCAACGGCATCTAGTGAACCTAACTTTCTATTTTGTATTGCTAAATGCTCTTTCAAATACAGATTAATCATTTAAATCATGACAGATAGAAATGAGAATTAATTGGCTAACTTTGGGTGTTGATTTGCTTGTGGTTGTTCTTTGCCTATCTCCACCTCGAGTGGAGCTTTGATTCTCCATTGACGTGTTTTCTTGTATGACAGATATTTGTGATCTGCTCTCGTTCCTTAAGAAGACCATTTCTCTTTCTATTAACTTTCCTTAGATGCACGCTTCTTAGAGGGCTCCATGTACATCTTTAGTGCTTGATTTCCCAACTTCAGAGTCTACAAAAGTCAGGAAATGCTTAGCGTTTCTTCGTACCACATTCTAGGCATTTGATATGCAATGAACAACGATCATAACCCTTATATATTAAGAGTTCCCATCAGTTGAAAGTGTGCTGAGTGAGGAAAATGTAAGTCGAATTTGAGAATAGAAAAAGTAGAACAAACACCTGAAAATAATCTCTTCAACATTTTTGTTTGATATGTTATGAACTCTTGCGTCTAGTTTTTATAGGCTTAAAAGTTTGCAAAGGAAACTTAGTGCCATTATCCTCATTTAGAATTTGCACAACTAATTTCCCTAGTCAACATGGATTTTCCTCATAATAATTGATAACCATCAACTGTAATTGTGGAAAGAATAAAGCTAGATGTATATTCTAGCTTGAAAAGGAGTTCGACACTCTCCCTATGTGGAAGAAATCTGGTTAGTGATGGGATGGACATGTTTAAAATCAACGACGTAGATTCCTGCCACGTGGAAGAATGTTAAACTTAATGTAACCCATAATGTACACGTAGCATGATTTTTGTTGACCCCGAAAAACGTAACGCCAACGTGATCAACAGATACCGGGCCCACTCATGCCAACCTAAGCAAATTCTGGCGCGTTTCGACCGGTGAACCGGTGGGTGAAGGGGAACACGTGAACGCGGGAAATGCTTCAAGGCTCGGGACAAAAATGTTCGAGCACCGACAGTAATGACTAAAGTGACTGCACTAACAAACAATCACCAACCAAGATATAAATAACCTAATCTCCAATCTAACAATAATAGATCAAGCAAGAATGTATATTGAGAAGGCTTTCGTATATTATCTCTCTTTATGTTCAAAGAACCATCCATTTTCATGTACAAAGTCTGCCTATTTATATATTTCTGACTCATATAGTGATCGTTGGATTAGAACCACGTGGCCTCATCCTCTTGACCGAAGCCTCACATCCATAATTCTATCATACATTAAATACATTGACAACGGGTCAGCCGCCCCTATACAATAGGCTGAGACACCAACATTCTTTATTACAGACGTCATATCAATCATTCTTAAAGATTGTGTGAAAATCTTGCTAGAGATAGCTTCAGCTTCAGGGATCTCGGATGAACTAAGGGCTTCGGCTTGAGAAGGCTTCGTGTTGGTAGTGCTTTGACTCAATAGTTTCAACTATTCATTTGATCCATTTATATTTGACTAGTCGACTCTTTGTTGACTTTTCTTTCCACGTGGATTGCTACGTTGTGTTTTGACTTGAGTTTCGGTGGTGAGGCGTAACAATTTTTATGGAAAATAGAGATACTCATGAAATCCCTTAGGTTAATTACTAGTTTTAAAGAATTGATGATTTTACTTTTCCAAGATTGACTTCTCCCTTTACCATGTTTTCTGAGAAAAAACTGAATAAACTATAATAGCAAAAATAAACTAGAAAAAAAAGATGAGCATGTCATTTATGCCTCCATATCCATTTGTTATTTTTCAAAAAAAAAATAAAAAAAATAATGCTATTTAATCGCACTGGAGTTATAACCCCAGTCTATGTGCTGGTAGATGATAGGTTAAATGGCTATGTAACCAGATATTGGGATTACATTAAAAAATATATTTTATGTTAATATTTAACAAATGATTATAGTGTAGTTACTGGATTTAATCCTCCACGAAAAGTAAGAAATTCGTATACTTTGACCAATTCAAGGTGAAAAAATGGGGTTGCTCCCTCAGCAAAACTTGGATAAAGTTTAGTCAAAAGTTCTCGAATCAAGATAAATTCACGAGGATGCGGTATCTCTTTAGAATCTAGTTCTGTTTGAGTAGTAATTACATATAATCAATTAAATTATAAATAAGAGGGTATCACTTGTGGACATAGCCAAACCTGAGTCGAGGTAGACGAAGTGATTCCTTAAGCCCAAACTCAATGGGGGACACAAAAATTTGAAATCTCATAAAATAATAATTTAATTGATAGAATAATATATATAAAAAATACCTCTTAGTGGTAAAGTTTCTAGTTTCCTTTATGGAAGGACATAAGTTGACGATGGGACTAGTTTGGCAAAATTTTTGAAAAGTGAAAATGTAACACCACGCGTTTGCCTTTATGTGATTATTGTTTATAATGATAACGTTCTCCCTTATATTCGATTTTAACCAATAAGTTTAATGTTTTCGTAACTAATTATATTTTTACAGCAAGATGCACCTCGGATGCCTTAGAAGATCTCGTGTCTATTAAAGTTAATTTTAATAAGATGAAACAAACTCTAAAATAAATTATAGATATATTTAATTTATTATATGTTTTCCACTAATTAAATTTTAATTCACTTAATTGACTTGATAATTAGATACCAATTAAATTATTTAGTACACTAATTAAGTCAAATGATGGGCATTTAGTTACCTAATTGGAAGCAATGTTACCCATAATTGATGCTTTAAAATTTGAATTAAATATTCTTATGCACTGTTAAAGGGAATAGAATCATTAAAGCAAATCCATTTATGCATAAATTGAATTTAAGTTAGTGCATGACTTGTTTTGTTATTGGGTTCTTAAGTTTCAAGCAATTAGAATTCAGTAAATTTATTTCCCCAAATGAATGGTTAAATGAGTGAAACTTTTATTCATATGAGGATAATAAGCAAATGGTTGTTTATTTGAAATCAAAGCATTCTCTTAAATGATGAGTTGCATTTGTAGGTAATTTTATTATTTATTTGCACCCAATTTCTATTTTATCTTACTTTGGGTTATGGAATTAGAAGGTAATTATTTCCTTACAAGTAGTAACAACAACAACAACAACAACAACAACAATAATAATAATAATAATGGGTAGATAGATAGCACATTATCGATTAAGTACAAATTATTTTAAATTAATAATTCATTGATATTTGTTATGCCAAAGAAAAATTAAATCATTTTTCGCATTTATAATTTTAAAAAAATTTAAATGATAATATCTCCAAATCTAGATATCTGAAATTGGAGGTGTTACTGGAATTTTTTTTTTAAGATTAATAAATTACTTTTAAATATTTGTGTGTGTGTGTGTGTGTGTGTGTGTGTTAAAAATACTTTGTCTGGCTATAAGAGATGTTAGATAAAATTGATTTAAAGTAACTTCCTTGACGAGTTATTCTATTAGAAGCATAAGCAAAAGCAGAATTCTCGTCAAACATCCACTAAATCTTTAAAACAAAAGCATGCGTTGTAATTATTCATGGATGTAGATAATTAAGTCACGGTAAATTTTGTTTTTTTCCTCCTTGTAGTACAAATCTCTTTATACGGACTTCTAGGGTCAAACTTCGATCAAACCTTATCAGTTGTATTAGAGCCTTTTCAAGCGTCCCTTGATTTAGTCGTAACATAATATGAGTATTTGAAACATTCTCGAAATCTAGATACTTAGATTTGAAAGTATTACCATTTAATTCTCTTAAAATTATAAATGTGAAAAAAAAGATTATATTTTTTTATTTAACCTAATAAATATTGTTGACTTTATTTATGAAAATAACTTGTAGTAAACTTTGTACTTGAATAAAAAATAATTAAATTAAATGTTAATTTTATTTCCTAAAAAAGAATGTGATGTTATACACCACTTAACAAAAATATCGCGATATATATCTTTTTAAAATATTATTTGACTCATTGATATTTAAAAACTTTTTATTTCTTGAAACTTCATATATGCTTATGGATACATTGATATGTATGCATATTTTAACATCATAAAACATGATAATCAAATATCATATTCATATAAGAAAAATCAAAAGACACGTTTATACATTTAACTATGTGACGTACGCATGAAAATCAGAGAAAGTTACTTACCTAAAATCCTTGGCAATTTACTTCAAGAATGACAAGTGGAGATGTCCCTAGTCGCCCACCAAGTCAATGTGTCAAAAATCTTAGTTCATTACCATTTATTCAGTCTAGACCATTTTTCTACTAAGTTAAATAAATTTATCATTGTTTTTATTCAAATGAAAATTGTAAATAAAACGTCAAGAATTATCAAAAATAAAAGTGAGGTGTTCAGATGAAGAAAACACTCTTAGCTCATTGTTTGATTTTATTACTATGGTTAAACTAACTGGTTAAAGAAATATCTATTAATTAGGAAAACCATAATCAAATACAAAATGCATCATTGGATTAAATTTGTATTGAACACCAACTTCATTTACAAAATGCATCATTCAAGAATTTAGACAAAGTGAATAATATGAACGATTTAGTAGAATAAGCCCAAATAAAATACCATTTAATAGAAAATCCTTATAACTTAAAAGAAGAAAATAAATTCTTAAATTCCAAGACAAATCACAAGCTAATATAAAAATGTTGGTGAAATAAGAATTATAAATTTGCCCACAAATGAAAGCGTCGTATTCACACAAAAATGTTATGATCATTAACAGGATCGGCCATGAGATTTTGGGTGCCCTCTGTGTCATTTTAAAATGGGGCTCCTTTCATGTAATTAAAAAATATGTTTAAAACAACAATATTCCAATGAATAATTTCATTACAAAAGTATGACATTTAAATAATTGTTTATTTTTTTTATATGTCTTCAATAAAAAAAATTATATTGTGCACTTTAACTAACATAAGAATAATTTTTTTTAATTATAACTTAAAAGAATAAAATAAATTCTTAAATTCCAAGACAAATCACTAGCTAATATAAAAAATGTTGGTGAAATAAGAAATATAAATTTGCCCACAAATGAAAGCGTCATATTCACACAAAAATGTTATGATCGTTAACAGGGTCGGCCATGAGATTTTGGGTGCCCTCTGTGTCATTTTAAAATGGGGCTCCTTTCATGTAATTAAAAAATATATTTAAAAAACAATATTCCAATGAATAATTTCATTACAAAAGTATGACATTTAAATATTTGTTTATTTTTTTAAATGTCATGAATAAGAAAATTATATTGTGCCATTTAACTAACATAATAAAAATTTTAAATTTTAAAATTATTATATATAGCAAAAAAAATTTTGGTGTCCATATAATGCTGAGGTCTTGTGTGGTCATACCATACGTGCACCCTCAGGGCCACCTCTAATCATTAACACCTAAAGAATAAACCTTTCGATTATATTTCAAATACATGCTTAAAAGAAATAAAATAATAACTATAAAACTTTGAAGTAGGATTTGACAAAATTATTCTTTCAACTATGAGGGGATATATCACCAAAAGCAATTATGGACAATAAATCCATATATGTAGTGGAACAAGTCCATCCAAATAAAAGCAAGATCCCAATACATGATATAAAGCTTTGAAGTAGGATTTGACAAAATTCATTGGATTTATTTTAGGCAACTCAACAATTTTGGGCCATGATTATCCTAATTTAACTTGACCCTATTAATTTGTCCAATTCTTTGTCCAATAAATAATTAAGTCCTTGTATGGACTCCATTATTTCCAAAATACATTTTATCAAAACTCATTTTCAAACACACATTCTTCAAAAAAAATTACTATTTTAAAATACATTTTCTCCCAAAATCACTTTAAAATGGAGCTCAAACAGGGGCTAAATCTAATTTGGCTCCATCAACGATTTTTACCCCAAAATTGGTGTCAACTAAATTAACTTAAAGTAATTCTACCTAATATGAAAATTAAATGAAAGATTACATAGACATGTCGAGATTGTTAGTTAAATTATAAGTATACATTAAAAAAATCATACAACTCAATGCAAATCTAATGAAATTAAATTCATTTTAAATTTAGAATTTCTAGACATGTCGATTGTCTAGGGCATCTAAGGTACATTCCACTGTAAAAACAAGTTTAGTCACGTGGAAGATAATTATATTAATAAATAATAAATATAACATTAATGAAATTAATCTAGATAGAGATGATAATCACAAAAACAAGTACGTGGCATCACAAAAATATGTAATTATAGAGGTACTAATAAATTCGTCCATCAGATTTAGCCGTTGGCTTGGAGGTGGGCTGCAATAGCCTTGAACATTCCCATGGCCTTTGATAATTGTTCTTTGCACTCTTATTTAGGCCATTAAATTAGGACATTTTGTAGTACTTTTTATAAATTATAATATAATCTCGTGTATTTATTGTTTGTTAGGCGAAAATCAATGTTTGGAAACTAATTTGGAAGAAATGAATGAAAATGGGCCAAAATGGGAAAAGTCCAAAGTTCAGGAATCAAAGTGTAAATATTCAATAGTTGATTCGGACAACAAAACAATGATTGAAGATCACATAGGAGTCAATTGAATGCAATTAGAAGTCAAAAATGAATAAAATATAATCAAATAATTTTCACAAATCAATTTTCAACCGCACACATTATGTTCTAGATTTCTATCCGGGCATAGTAAACGTTTGAATTGGAAAAATTCTATTTCTACCATAATTGTACCCCTTTATGTTATCTTTCTAACACACTTTGATTCGACTCAATTGGATATTGGGAGAGAAAGTTATGACACAAATAATAATAGCTCCACTGAAACATAACCATGTGCGATACGAGGGTGAATTTCCTTATTTGATTTGAACTCTTTTGGAATCCAATTTGGACGTACTTCTTGACCTAGTTTCACCTTATATAATATAAGTCACAGGCAACCATTAAAAGATCTCACTCTCACCTCTCAAATCACATCCATATCATAAAATCTATCGAGAAATGAAGGGTCAAACATCTATTGGAGAGAAGAACAAATCTAGCACGTAGATTAAATCAAGATACATTAAGAATGTGAAGAACCAAAAGAACAATAATTAGACCGTGACATCTCTTCCTTGTACTTATCAACCCCAGATGATGTTTTTCCATTATTCTTGTTGTTTTATCTTTAGAAACATGTCAAATTAAATTTTTTTGTATTGGATGAAGATAAACCCTATTACTTAATTCAATACTAGTATTTTAGTAATTTTTTTCTTGATTAATTTTGTATTCCCATTGTATTATTTAATTGATTGATTACCAATTAAATAACTATTTGTTTCTTGTAGTGTTGGGAGACTCGTAATATATTAAATTAACATGTACAATATATGTTAGGAATGATATTTATCACGTATGCAATCGTATACATAATCTAAAAATTACGTTCTAAGAATTTGAATTTGTACTAGGAATATAATCGGGTCATGATTAGAATACAACTAATTTATCTTAGAAAAGAAAATTAAATACATTAGTTTTATGATTATCAAAAACGTATGAATAAGACTAAATTATAAATCAAGAATTAAAATATATAAGAATAGACGGATTCTAAATCCAACACAGTCATCCATAAATTGATACAAAATAATATTTTTTTCATATTTCTTAGATTTAATTTAGAATAATAAATAATCATCTCTTTTTGTGTTGCATAATTCGAATTCAATATAAAACTAGTAAACTTGAATTGAAATTTATTTTTCAAGGATCATATCTCTTCTCATCACATCTATTACTTGTCAACGATCCCGTATACTTACGGGTTTCACATGAACAAGTTTTTGGCGCTCTATACAAAATTATAGAGAGCCATAAATACTCAATGAACAATACTAATAAATTTGTCGATCAGATCAGATTTAGCTGTTGGCTTGGAGGTAGGCAGCATAGCCTTGAACATTGCCATGGCCTTCGCTTTCCCTTCCTTGATTTTGTCCTCACTAATCTCGACCTCTCCCTTGGTGTTGTAAGTACTCTTGTTCTAACTAGGGTTGGGCAAAATGTCCGAACCGAATCGAACCGGACCGGAACCGAACCGAACCGAACCGGACCGAATCGAGCGGGTTTTTTTAAAT
>CAIGRT010117130.1:0-11508 GCA_903798405.1 Fraxinus platypoda | reverse complement strand
ATAATGCACTGGGCTTGTACTAAGATAACAGCATCCTTGGGGATTCCTGATGCCAGTCTCCTAGAAATTTTACTTGATAAGGTAACCTATCATGCAAGAGATTCTCCTATTTAAATCTCTATTTTATTTATTTATTTATTTTTTGCATGAGACCTCATGCCTGATATAATGATTCTGGAATTGCAGCTGAAGATATGTAAAGGCATATCTTATGCTGCAGTTGCTGCTCATGCAGATAAGAATGGCCACAGGAAGTTAGCTGCCATGCTAGTTGAACATGAGCCACACTCCTCAAAACAGGTCGTCTTGGTTTTCTCTTGTCGTCCTATCTGTTTGTTCTAGCCATTTTCTATTTAAAAAGAGTTATTTGTTCTTCATTTATGTTTTATGTGAGCATATTACCTGATTAACTTTTGTACTTCTCAACTAGTGGCACTAAAGTCATATAAAAAGCTAGTGGCCGTCTTTTGAGAATCTTATTGCATAATAAGTTTGTTCTTACATCAGATCCCTCTCTTGCTAAGCATTGGAGAAGAAGATACTGCACTCGTGAAGGCTATAGAAAGTGGTGATACTGATCTTGTCTATCTTGTCGTGTTTCATATCTGGCAGAAGGTGCGCAAAATTATAGATTGAATAGCTTTTTATCGTGACCTGTACGATCTACTTTGTCTGAGAATCTTTTATTGTGTTTTCATAATGATGTTTATTAATGTAGAGACCTTCGTTGGAGTTTTTCGGAACTATACAGGCCAGACCGTTGGCCCGCGATTTATTCATAACTTATGCACAGTAGGCAAAACTGATCCTATCAAAATACTGTAGATTACAGGCTTCTTCTGTTGAAGATCTTTTCTAATGCAATTTGTTTCTAATCTTTCTTTTACCAGATGCTATAAACATGAATTCTTGAAGGACTTTTTCCTATCCACTGGTCAACTTCAGGTAGGTTCAATCTTCACTTGTTTCATGGGGTCTTCCCTTTCTCAAATCAAATATTAAGCCTCCGTTTGGTAACTATTAGTCTCAAGTCTCACTTAATTGAAAATTAAGCCTCCGTTTGGTAACCATTTTTCTATAAAAAAATGCATTCTTTGTGTCAAATCAAACATCTTTTGTGTCTCTTTCCAGCCATGGACCTCACTTGATGTGAAAGAAAAAATGTATTATTTGAAGAAAGAATGGCTCCCAAACGGAGCCTAACTAATGTATAATGGGATAAGACTAATAATTCTGAATCTATATCCCTGAATTAATAGAAGTGCCTGGTCATCTACCAATTGCTTATTTATGACAAATTGGACTCTTGGACAAAGGAAGACTTATTTTCCTTTTCATTCTTTTGTTCTCCACAGGGTTGTGGGTATTTTTTTTAGTATTCACATGTTCTTTCTCCATTAAATGGTAACATCTTGTATAGTTTATTGGTAGGGTTCTAATAGAAATCTAAGGTATCTGTTTTGTTATATTACAATAGGACAATTCTGCTGATGTCAAATGCCTTTGTGAGATTCAGCATTAGAGCTTGTTGATCTTGTATAATATTATACTTACAGTTTAAGGTTTATATTTTATAGGATGTTGCTTTTCTATTATGGAAAGAGTCCTGGGAACTAGCAAAGAATCCAATGGCTAGCAAAGGATCCCCACTTCACGGTCCACGCATAAAACTCATTGAAAAGGCGCAGCATCTCTTTTCAGAAACGAAGGAACATATATTTGAGTCAAAGGCAGCTGAGGAGCATGCAAAATTATTAAGGTGACAATTGTACATTGTATTTATTAGCAAGTGATATTTCTATTAATGGTTCTCACTTTTTTTACACGAGGTTCATTTGACTTGAGTAACTTCTATATGACTACCATCATGTTATTTGTACTTGTGATTTGCACATCTCTGCTTTTTAATACCGTATGACCATGTTTGTTCCCAATTGATGAATTCTCATTTAACTGCTTTTGAACCAATGCCTTCCGTGTAGCCCTCACCAAAATCTCATGACGTATACTGTTTTTCAATAAATATTTCCAAAATTCTTAATTATTTTACCAGTAATGGAATCAAATTCTGTCTACTCGAGTGAACCATACATTTCTAACTTCGTATCAACTATCAATTAATGGCAGGATGACTTGATCGTTTCAGAATTCCAGCAGGATCAGTTAAATTGTTGAGATTGTCACTTTTCTGCTACATTTGCAACTTGTTTAGTCCATATAGGGACATAAAAAGTAATCATTTCAGTTTTGTTTATTGGTGAATCAGACTACGAAAATATTTATTTACGAAGCATCTCTTCTCACTCTGTTCTCTTCTGCCCTCTCCCCTTCTGTTATTTAATAGTTTTAAATATGAGCTATGTTTAATGATGTAGACTTGCGCAATTCTGATTAAACTCTTCATTGATGATTTGCAATCAAATGCAGAATTCAGCATGACTTGGAGGTCAATACTAAGCAGGCCATTTTTGTGGACTCTAGTATCAGTGACACTATTCGTACATGTATTGTACTGGGAAATCACCGGGCTGCGATGAAAGTTAAAACAGAATTTAAGGTTTGTTTCCACATTTTACTACTACTAAACAGTATGGATTAACAAGTATATGCAGGAAATGATATTTCAGCATTCTTTACTTCTATCTGCTATAGGTTTTCTTGTGCAATTTATTTTCATCACAATCATTTTTGTCAATGTTTTTGACATGGTTCAGGTTTCGGAGAAGCGATGGTATTGGCTTAAAGTTTTCGCTTTAGCAACAATTCGGGACTGGGATGCCCTGGAAAAATTTTCAAAAGAGAAAAGGCCACCAATAGGTAAGCCCTTTTAATTGATTGAGTTCAATATAGAAAGTATAACCTGCAATATGTCTTCATATGGTACTTTAGTCTTCTCATACAGTAAAACCTCTATAAAATAATAATGTTGGGACCGAGAAAAATTATTATTTTAGAGGAGTTATTAATTTATCGATAAATGAAATTTATTAATTTATAGAGTATTTAATATATTTTTTAACTTGTATTATATTTTACCATGATACATAATAAAAAATAAAAAAAAACATTGAATGTGTGAAATTCAAAATTTAATCGGTAGCACACAAAAAGGCGCACACATACATATATTAAAGAGAGAACATTAATGTACATGCATTGACTTCAAAGTTTAATATCTTGGAAGTTTAATTGTTCAAGTTATTTCATGTATACATGGAACATAATTTCTACAATTATTAGTATGATCTTTTATGAATTTAAGCAATTATTATTTTATATATTCGTTGGGCCTTAAATGATCTTAAAAAAAAAAAGATTATTATCTTATGCATTTAATGGGGTTATTAATTTAGTACACTTGCCCAAGTTGGGATCGAACAATTTTATTATTTAAGCGAGATAATTAATTTATCGAACATTCATTTATCAAGGTTTTATTGTATCTGTTTGTGCGCTCTCTAAATAAATATTGGACGCGATGAATGAATAATTGTGTCCCTTTCATCATGGGTTACAAATTTGCTGGGGATGGTCAAGAGATTAGTTCTTCATCTTCTTTTAAACCATTTTTAAAGTTATTATGTTCATCAGTTGGTTTTCTACTCGAAAAAGAAAAAAAAAAAAAAAAAAGACTATGGAAAGAGGTGAAGACCAACCTAGACACCATGGTATTTTCTACTTTGACCTTTTTCTTGCTGAGAACGAGCCATTCCGTTGGCATATCTCAGAGAAACTTTTGATGGTCGGTATTGAATGCCGAATTGATGAGGTTAGATTTTTTTCCCTTTTGCATTTTCACTTCAAGCACTGTCATCTGTAGGTTACCGGCCATTTGTGGAGGCATGTGTTGATGCAGATGAGAAAAGTGAAGCCCTTAAATATATACCAAAACTGGCTGATCCCAGAGAGAGAGCCGAGGTAGAATTGATTTTTGTATCTATACCCAAGTTTTTGATAGTACTTTCTTTCAGAAGCAAAATAGGCATTGTTTGTGCAAATCCCTGACTGTCCACACTGTACAATTCACAAACAGGCATATGCTAGAATTGGAATGGCTAAGGAAGCTGCAGATGCCGCTTCTCAAGCGAAGGATGGTGAACTGCTCGGGCGACTGAAATTAACTTTTGCACAAAATGCAGCAGCTTCTTCAATTTTTGATACACTAAGAGATCGATTGTCCTTTCAAGGCGTCTCTTAGTTCTTGCTCTCGTCATATTTGAAGCTGTCGTTCGATGCTGCCTAGGCCATATGATTTTCTTAGCATTGAAACACCATCCTGCAACGTGTCCCTTTTGTACTTTTGCTTTTAGTTCCTTCTATGTATATTTGAGTGATTTTGTAGCTGAGAGCTTATTCTAATAATTACTGCTTGTGCTATGTAATTTTTTTCCCCTCATCGTGACATTTTGTCATGATATAAAGATGAATGCTATGTTTTATGTAAACCTATGCATTAGTTTTCTGTTTGTTCTGCATATAATCCAATTTACAATTACTGAAATTACATATTTACATTATGAATTTCGTGATGATGGATAAACATACTCAAAACATACATATAGATACAGACTAACAGAAGACCTAATAATACTTGAAAATTGTAGATTAAGAAAATTTATTAAGCAGAAAGTACAAGCAGTTGACATGCCAAAGAATGCAAGAATCTAAGCATATACTTCAATAAAATTGATGAAAATAAAGAACTATGAGGACCATAAGTTCATGATAAAAAACTGTTCTAAAAAGCCCGGTGGTGCTGGGACTTGTTTAGTTAAAAGTTGAAATTATGAAAAATGGTCGAACTTTTGCATTTCGAAACCTTGAGAATTGTATAATTGATTAATCTTAGAAATTATTAAGTAAATACAATATTTTATAATTTTAGATGTTTGGTATGTATTATTTTAATTATTAAAATATTTTTAGAGTGATTAAAAATTTAAAATAATATTAAAAATAAGAAAATACTTTTTTACGCTTAGGTCTCGCCTAGTCTCGTAAAGCTTGAATCTTGATCTCTATATCTAGTCACACTTTATAATTTTTAGAAAATTGACAAAAATTAAATAAATAGTTAGCTCCATAACTTAATTATTGCGATGCCCGTGGACCGACTCAGAACACATCTAATTCTTGTCATTTCCATGGAGTAAGCATTCCGTCTGCTTTTGAAAAGATTATAATGGCACTACAAAGTTGAAATTTCTCTGGACATTTTTTCTACTCTGAAAGCTACGGCTACGGCTAGCAAAATTTTCAGTTCAGTAAAATAATTAAGACAAATATTCTACCGTGTTCAAACCGCGTTTTTAAAGTAGACTTAGAAAGACTTAGATTGAGGAAGATTCCAGTAGCTAATTTCTCGTATTATTGAATCGACAGTTAATTAGTTTTTAATGCTCTGATAGAGAAGGAACCGATTTATTTATCTTTATCATGTCATTTAACGCATAATGACGCATCAATTAATTGGTGTATAGACCTAATATGAATTTATATAATAACTAATTGATGTGTCATTTGACTATTCTTTAGCTTAGCGGATCATGCTGCATGAACAGACTCAAGGAGAGACTCAAAAAAAGAAGGGATACGTGTCCATACATGATTGGATAGTTTGAAAAAAAAAAAATTCACCAGTCTGTTTGTAATGTATCTGTTTTTTTAACCTAGACAAGTGGCTTTATTCTTAGCTTAAATTAAGCAATCATGCCTATTTGGCAGAGCTTTTGAAACTAAAAAAAGTATTTTTGAATAAGCTTTGATAATTTTCTAAAAGTACTTTGTTTTGGCTAGAAAAACTTTTAAAGGAAACTAATTTAAGACAATTTCCTATAAAGTTTTTCTACAATAAGCAAATGTAGAAGTCCTAGCAAATGGATTAGTCTAGTATTTTGAATATTCCAAATACCAAATAGTTAGATATATGAATTAGTCCATATAAGTAGGAGGGTGTGCATTGCAAGATTCACGTTCACTTCTTTTTCCATAAAATTATATACTTTTTCTTAAAGAAACTCCAATTTTACTTTATACTTTCAAGAACACATTCACCAAAACACAGAGAATGCAAAAAAGGGCAAAAAGTGCATAGGAGTTTTTATCCATCAGCCTCCATATCTCCAGCCAAAATGGTATATAATTCAATTAATCGCAATCACGTATACGTATCAAACACGCACACAAACACGAATATTAACTAAAATTTTCAATATTTTTTCCTGTAGGAAAAAGCGGTTATAAAGGTGTGTATGAATGGCCCAAAGTGTCGCCCAAAGATTCTGAAGTTTCTAATTCATGTTTTAAAGCTAATGGTGCCCTATGAAATCATATGGAAAATAGGGAACAAATCTACCAGCAAGAGAAGAAAAGAGGCCATGAAGATTGCAGCTAATTTTCCAGGTTTGTATTTGTTATATATATATATATACTCGAAAAAAGATGAAAAATTTATGCATAATATTATGTTTTTTTTTTTTCCAACATGTAGGAGTGTTATCTGTAGCAATAGGGGGGGACGAGAAGGACCAGCTAGTTGTGGCCGGAGAAGGATTCGACCCTGTTCTACTCACCACGGTGCTAAGGAAAAAGGTGGGCTTTGCTTCAGTTGTGAGTCATGGACCCGACAAGAAATGAGGATTTGAGAGAGTTAGAGAGTACTTGTATGATGGACGAGATGCAGAATCAAGAATGTTAATGACATAGTCGAAAGCTTTGAAAATCTCAAAATTGAAGAGAATGAATGAGTATTACTTTTTGTAATTTGGTGTGTTCTAGGTTATCATGTCTAAGGTGTTACTACTGATACATGCAGGAAGAAACTACACTTCAAGTGTTATTAGCCAATTTTATTTTTGAATAAAATATTATTTGGATCTATACTGAACTACTTTATTGCACATTTAGTACATTAAATTAAATATTCCGCTGAAAAATATACTTTAGTACGTCAATTAATTGGTGGATCATTTTATTATAGTTCCTTTCATAAACATATTCGCTGTTGTTTAAATTTGTAATTATGCTGGCAACAGTGACATGACACTTTTTTTTTTTTGGTCAATGCTGATTATTATTATTATTGCATGTAAACCTAAATTTTTTTTTCTTATTTTTTAATCAAGCATTCTTTATCAATTTTCTATTTCAAAATGCATTTTTATCAAAAAATTTGCTCAAACACTAATGTACTATCAGGGCAAACATTAATAATAAACAATGTTGTAAAAATCGGATCGGATCGGATCGGATCGGATCGGACCGGCCGATTCAACCGGAAAAACTGTGAACCGGCCACTAATCCGGTCCGGTACTCATATATTAACCAAAAAATGAAAAACCGGATAATATACAATCAACTCGGCCGATTTAACCATGAATCGAAAAACCGGCCGCAGTTTTTTCGATTTTTTTTACAAAATTTTTTAACTATTTTGATGGGCCACCTATTGGAATGGAAGACCAAATAACTTTTATATATATATTAGTAATCTTTCAATGTGGGATACTGGCCAATTGTCATTTCTAAGTGTTTAATAGTTTACTTCATCATTTTCATTAAAAAATCATAACCCACAACAAGATTATAATCACAAACAAATTTAAACAAAGCAAATTATTTTGGACATAGTAATTGTTAGTCTTTGAGGTTATAAAATAAATTACCATAATAAATCTAATTAACGAACATGGATTATTTTTAATTTGAATTAGTAAACTAAAATTAAAAAAGCTATTATAGTTATAACATTTTATAGTTTATTTGTGTATTTATTTATTTATTTATTTATTTATTTATTTTGTCATCCTGTTCGACCCTTTAACCCTTGACCCTCTTCCTTTTCCGAGTCGATGCTCGGGTCGATTTTTAAAACATTGACAATAAATGAAGTTTTAATTTCCTCGAATTTTACAGCAGAGTTGCTCATTTAAATGGGTTGAAGTAGCATCAATCTTGTGTGCATACTAATCTTACAAATTCTACCGATTGGCGTCGGGATTCATGGAAGCTGTCATTTTTTATCTTCTCTAAGCCTCTAATCTGGTACGTTTCAAACTCAAATATTCTTTTAAGGTTAATACATTCCATTAGTAAGTCGATGGGTTAATTCAATCAATGAGCAACGAGTTAACTTTTAAATTTCAATGAGTAAGCAGTAATGTACAACAAAGTTCAATGAGTAACGAGTAACTTTTTAAAGATCGGTGAGCAACTAGTAACCATAGCAAAGTTCATGGCCATTGATTAAATTAACTCGTAAGTCGACATTATTTAGTATGCAACATTGGACAGAAAAAAGAACAAGAGTCGAACTTCTATCTTGACACTAAAAATATTATAGAGTTCAGTTACCAAATAAGTTAACATTCAAGTAGCATCAAAGTAGATATTATCGATTTTAAGTCTATGTAATTCGATATGATCTTTTTAGAGATTTGTAAATTAGATATCGCAACCTTATTCCTTTACTGGTAATGTCTTCTTGAATGTCGGTATTATTCAATGAACTAAGGAAAAATAGTAAAAAAAATCAATTGTGCTCTATATTTTTTTTTTTTTTGACGTATGAACCCGTAGCCGCTACCCGTCGCGGAGCCCCGACCACTGTAAGTACGCACTAGGTAAACCTCGTTCCATGTGCAGTAGCCTGTAAACCATACAGAAAGTAAATCGCATTAGGCAAGCTCGGTGCGACGGGCTCGACCGAGGAAGTGTTGGCAGGAGATTCGAACTCGTGACCTTTGATCTCTGCGTTCACCTGCTCTACCAACTCGACCACTCCCGAAGGGGTAATCGTGGTCTATTTTGTCTCTTCAAAGGTCAGTTCTTTATTAATTGCTACATTGTATTTATGCAAGAATGATTGATGTCATGAATTGGACTAATTAATATGTGAAAAATAATTAAGTCTATGATTTGAATTTTGATAATGTCATCAACTGGACTAATTAATCAGTGAAAAATAATTTAATTCTATGATTTGAATTTTGTTAATTTATTGTAATAAAGAATAATTGGACTAATTAATATGTGAAAAATAATTTAATTCTATGATTTGAATTTTGTTAATTTATTTTAATAAAGAAAGCCCCATATGTATAATCACGCGTGTCGTTAAAATTTCAATTTTGAAGCTTAAAAAGTGTTATTCTATTTAGAGCCTGTTTGAGTCCCATGTTAAGAATACATTTTGAAATAGTAAATTGATGGAGAGCGTGTTATTAAAAAATAAGAAATTTTTTTTGGGTTTGCTCGTAATATTAAAAATGTGTGATTGAAAATAAGAGAGTGAAAAATGTATTTTGAAAATAAATGAGAATCAAACAAGGGCTTGTTATACTTCTTTCAAGAGCTTGCCTGAATAATTTTTAGCTATCAAAACATATTCGGGAAAAAAATATTAACAAGCAGCAAATCACTTGTGGATTCTTAACTGGCATATTAATAGTATAATAATCTATGAGAAATAATATAATTTGTTTTAAAATATTGTTGTGGGGGACAAGAATAGAAATTTTCAATAAGGCAAAATAAAATATAAAAGATCCAAGAATAAGCTTGGCCCGGCTTGCTTGACTTGAAGTCAACATGTTACGGGTACAATAAATGAAAATACCTGATTTTTAAAATTTAGTGATCAACAATAAATTTAGTGATCAATATTCGTAGAGTTTAAAATTTAGTGAACAAATGATTATTACAACTACAATACGAAAACATAAACTTTTGAAGTGTAAAAACATAACCAATAAACTCAAATCTTCTTCAACACTACCAATAGAGTGTCATATGATTTGGAGCATAGATTTTTGTCACACCGAATCATGCACTGTCATTCACGGGAATGTCAATGGATATACTGAGAGATAAATCCATCATAAGCCACCAAGAATTTCGTTCGAGATATGAACTTCTCCCACTTGGTTATCTTTCTATGCTTTCTCTCTTTTGTTATGTCAAGTTCAAGTGAAACAAGTGAATGAGTCTTGTAATTATAGAGTCAAAAGAACCATTTGAATAAAAACTTAAATTCAAATATTGTATTATGAAAGAGATAAGACTAGTGTATTAATTAACCACAAGATTAAATTCAACCATTGAATTTAATCTATGGTCCATAATACACATCAACTAACACAATCCTTTCAAAGTGTTCAAAGCAAAATAATCATGTGTCAAGTGGATTTAAATGATACACGAAACTTTTTCAAATAACTTAGATGAGTATTGAGTAGTGAGACTATAAAAGATATGTTTGAATGATGCAGCCTAAGAAGTAACTTCAAGAGCCCCGACAAAATGCTTGAAAACAACTTATGTTTGAATTCATGCACATTTAGCCCCTATCTGGGAGCAATTATTTTTCACACGAAATAGATTTTTTGACTATATCTTTGCCAAAATTGACATGCCCACAACATTTGACCACTCAAATACATACATATTATGCCAATTGTCATTTCTGCCCTTTAGTGTTGGGCAAGTTTAAAATCATAGAGGGGGCACTCAAATCATTTTACACACCCACAACATTTGACCATTGAAATGGTCACCATATTGGTTCAATAATTACTGCATATACGGATCCCACTTACCTTTCAAAACGGTAAAAAAATGAATTAAAATTTAGCCAAAATGGCTCCCAGACAGGGGCTTAGTAAATAATTTAGTTTGTGTGGGACCAATTAAGATTAGGTTTGCAATGACAATCACGTGTTAATAGTTACTCATATAATCTACGTTTTGAGACTTAACTAAGCTCGGTAACGTCATCATCGGTAACGTCATTGTTGACATCATTGGTCTTGAAGTCCAACGTTTACATGTCTTTCACTAAGAGGGTGTTTGATGGATATTATTGAGAAAAAAATGTATTTTTAATAGTGATATGATGATAAATATGTGGTTAAAAAGTAACGAAAAATTATTGATGTGATGTAAACTATTATTTTATTGAAAAATATGTGGTTGAAAATGAGTAAATTTTCTTACATTGAGTTTGTACACTTAAACAAAAATATATTTTAAACTTTTGTGGATTATATTGTGCCAGACACGGCAATAATAAAAAACTGTTATAAGATATCATCCCCTATAAATAACTAACTAGCTTCTCGTACTCCTCACACCTTTCAAAAAGAGAAGAAAAGATTTCAATCTTTCTGTGCTCTTTTTAAAAGCCATTTGAGTCCATTAATCCATTACCAAATCAAGAAAATGAAGGTATAGTACATTTAATAATAAACTGCAAAAGCATAGTATTTTTATTTAATTTTCTCAAAGAATTCAGTGGAATTCTCCTCATTTCGGTACTAAGAGCTTGTTTGGTAGGGATTTTTTGGGGGAAGAATTGATTTTGAATAGTGATATAATGGGAACTGTGTGGTTGAAAAAGAAGATAAGATTATTGATGTGATGAAAAATATTATTTTATTGAAAAATGTGTGGTTGAAAATGAGAATTGATTTACTGTAGAATTGGAGAATCTGTACCAAACAGACCCTAAT
>CAIGRT010117125.1:0-10056 GCA_903798405.1 Fraxinus platypoda | reverse complement strand
CCTTAGAAGATCAAAAGCATCGAACTCTTGAAAAACTTTTGAGAGATTAAACTTTGTGAAAATCCTTATTTCATTAAAAGTTTTTCAACCTAAACACTTTGAGCTAGACTATTTGCCATCTATTGAAGTGTTTGTCTCTTCTCTTCTTGTACTCATCTTTAGATCTATTATTAGATAAGAAGAGAAGATTTCTCCTGTAAATTCATTTTGAATTGTGGGTCATGTTGAGGTCCTGAAAAGCTCAACATTGTAAAGAGATCGGTGCTCCTTAGTTGTAAGTCACAGAAAGCTTTGTAAAGGGTTGGATTGCACCATAAGTCAATCAACATAGTGAAAAAGGTCTTGCTCGTGCCGAAGAACTTGGTAACGGTGGACGTGGATCATTGCATTGGATCGAATCTCCATATCACATCGTTTGTACTCTCTATCCCTTTTACTTAACTCTTCTACCTTGTGCAAATTTACATTGCTCCATTTACGTGCTTACTTGTGTTTAGATTATTCATTATCATTTATGTGTTCATTATAATTAAAATCTTGAATTATTAACAACAAATTTAAAATCTTGAGTTATTAACGAAATTTTTTTAATAACCAATTCACCCCCCTTTTGGTTAGCCAATCTTGGGCTTTTACCAAATTCATGTAATCTGAATCTTTCACAAACCAGAATGATGCTTTACTCAATCTCTTCTTTTCCATCTTGTACAGATATCTGACTCTACCAGAATATCCCATCATCTTCATGCCATTTTCAAGAAGAAATCTGTTGAAGAAATTAGGGTCCACGTAGTCTATGTAATCCACTTTGCCATGCTCGTACACAAAATTTTTCATATTTCCCAATAAGGCTCCACCATGATGTAGGCATATACTAAAATACTTTGTATTTTCCCCTGAAAAAATGAAAACAAAAAAATCTAGCCCTAACCATTTTTCGTTCGAGCAATGCACGTGTACAGAACGATCTATTACACAGCACTATAACTTCCAAGTTATCAAATCATGCCTTTAGGAGTAAGGAGATGGAGATTAAGGTAGAAAAAGATGATAAGAGGAGTGGCGATTTACATATAATGAGGAGTAGAATGAAGTTTAAACAGATGAATTTGGGTAGAGCTCAAGATGGCAGTGACTCGAGTAGTGACTTGAATGATGAGGGTGGAAAGAAGAAGGTCAAGGAATGGGACAAGTCTAGTGGTAAGCAATGTTACAGTTGTGGTAAAGTTGGGTACTTTATTAAGGACTATCCCAAGAAGAAGGATAAGTGAAGGGTAAGATGGGAGGTTAGGCGAATGTGGCTATAGGGTCAAGTGATGACCCTAGCGAGGTTTATTGAGAGTAAACCTAGTTACTGCATGTGCATCCGTGTGTAATCCATTACGCATATGTGTAATTTCTTGATTCTGTTGCATGGTTATATGTGTATTTCAATGTGTTTGATATGTGCATTTGCATGAATTTTGAGAGCAATTTAATTACTTTGTGTAATTGTTTGCACGCATAGTGGGTTAAGATGCATTAGCNGGTTATATGTGCATTTCAATGTGTTTAATATATTTGCATGAATTTGAGAGCAATTTAATTACTTGGTGTAATTGTTTGCACGTATAGTGAGTTAAAATGCATTAATGAGGTTTTGTATATCTATTGGTGATGTGGAGTATAGATATTTAGGGGTACATTGGTGGTTTGTATCAAGGATGTGGAGTGTGACATTTGGATCACAAGTGGAGAGGTGATTAAATGTTAGAATCCTTTATCTGTGAAGAGTCCCTAATAAGGTGGAGTGTGAAAGAGGCACTTTTATCACTTCTATTATGTAGAGACCCATTATCCACTTAGGTTCGGAGAAGTGATGTAGTGATAGAGGATTATCCCGAGTACTTATGATCTATAGAGGTCTACCAGTTAGACATGAGTTGAGTGATTAATCTAGTGAGTATAGTGGGCAATGAGAAAAGATATGTATTTTCAAGGTGTGAGCAATACGAAATAAGATAGGATAAGTGTGCTGAAATCTTTTCATGGGTCATTTATGCATTTGTTGCATATGTGTTGGCATTAACTTAGTGTTAATATGCTGTTCTGTGTGAACATGTTTTTGAAAAGATCTATAGGTTATCCTACGTTATATCTTCATCGCATGATTAATTGTTCTTGATTGTTCACTGTGATTAACTACTTCTACTTGGGTATTTGTTTTTGACCATAGCCCTGATGAGTATGTGGAACAGGTATGGTATGTGTAGGTAAGGTCTATGATTCCAATTTTATTGGTTACCTTGACTATGCAAGTACTAACTGTGTTTTGATTGTTTGCGGGTTTATTGGACATCAAGGTGGAGATTTGTTGGGTTTTGATACCCAATAAATTCCGGACAATGATGTTAAACAATTTATAATAAATTCCATACGCCTCAGCTAATGAGTGAAATAATTATTAATAAAATCAATTTATACGCTCGACCAAAAAGCAACGTGGGGTAGTAGTAGCAACTTAATTTGTTAATGTTGCCTTGACCTAAATTCACTTATAGGATGGCTTTCTTGTGTCTTGGCCCAATTGATGATATAACCTAAACTATATATATCCACTTCCATACCATTATAAACGTGTGTGTGCCTTATATTTTGAAGAGAAAAATGTGGTTGCTTCCTATCTTCTCCTTCTTTGTGCCTTTTGCCTATGTTTTTTTCTCTTTACCTTTGTAGCTTACAAATCACCACCATAACCTTATCCCTTTGTGGGTAAGAAAGAAAGAAAGCAACCATAAATGAATACAAGTTGTGTGTCAGAGTTTTAATTGATTGTTTGATATCGGTTGGTAAGTTTAAACTGAGCCCAGATTCCACCAATTGAAGGTCCATTCCGCAACACTACTAGTTGGTGTCCTGATGTTTTGCTGATGCATGATTTTGGCCTCCTGATTGCTTGCTGGTTTAGTTCCTTAATACGTTCCCCCGAAAGATGGAACCACCATTGGTGATGCCAAGCTTCGTCCGTAAGAGATCCACAAATTGATCATGTGTATTAACATGCTGAACTTGAAGTTTCCTTGTTGTACCAGATCACGGAGAAAATGGAGGTCAATCTGTATGTGCTTCATCCGAGTATTTTTGACCGGGTTAAGACTTAGATGGGTTGTCCCAAGATTGTCACAGAGTTTCATCAGGAGAGAAAGGAGCTACAAAGTTTCAGAAGCAGTGGTGGCAATGGCTGGATATTAGACTTCCGTGGAGGAACGAGCAATAGAGCAGTGCTTCTTGGAACTCCCGAAAATGAGATTGCATTCTAGAAAAATTGCATATGCGGAGGTGAAGCTTCTGTCATCAAGATTCTCTGTCCAATCAGCAATAGAGAAAGATGGAAGCACTGGTTTAGCGGAAGAACTGATCTGAAGCCCATGAAAGATGGTATTTTTCAAATAACTAAGTAATCTCTTGATTGTAGCCCAATGAGTCACAGTTGGTTTATGCATGAACTGTGATAACTTATTTACTACATAACAGCTATCAGGGCGGTCACACATAAATACAGCAAAGAACCAATAACCTGCCTATATGAGGTGATATCCACACTAGAAGTGCCATCACATAGCTTCAAGGGAACTGATGTTGACAGTGGTATAGTAACATCTTTGGCTCTCCCCTTCCATCTCCTCCCCCTATCATGGTTTGGTGGCGCACTCCATCATTTGGATTTGTCAAGATCAACACCGATGGTTGTGTCAAGGATGGGTTTGCGAGTGTGGGAGGCATCATCAGGGACTACGCTGGAAAATGTATCAGGGCTTTCTCATCTTCATATGGACAGTGTATGATATTAGAAGTGGAACTCAGGGCTATTCGTGATAGGATACTACTAGCTAGAGATCTTGGTTTGTTATTTGGGTTGAGGCAGACTCGACTGTAGTCATTCACTGCATCACCGAGGTGGCGGATCGTGGCCTATCCAGAGGATACTCAGACAGATTGCAGATATCATTTCCTTTGACAGAGATATGATTTCCCACATCTTCAGAGAGGGGAACCAAGTTGCAGATGCACTTGCTATCGAGGGTTGGCGTCATCGTAGATATCAGGAATATGGACCAGCCGACCTACCACGACGTATCAGGGCACTTGTTTAGATTGACAGATATGGTTTGCCCAGTAATAGAATTTAAGTATTTGTCTTTTGCTTTTACTTTTACTTATATTTTTGCTTACTCTTGTACTTTTTGTAAGGGAGTAGTACTCCTTTTTCTTTTTTTTCTCTTTTTTTTGCTGCTTTCCTATTATTTTTTAATTTCATTGTAAGGGAAGTAGTATTTCCTCATTTATTAATGTTATTGATTTCATTTGTAACCACGGTATTCCTCCACCACAAGTGAGGACATATTAATAAAATCTCGGAGGTAAAGCCCTCCTTAGACTAAAAAAAAAAACTTTCTCTTAAAATCATAAATGCAGAAAATGATTTATTTTTTATTTTTTTAACACAATAAATATCAATGACTTATTATTTCAAAATAATTTGTTTTTAATAAAATATAAAACAATTAAATCGAATGTTAACTTTAATTAGAAAAACGAATTCAACATTTGAATTATGATAGCATTGATTCCATGTCACCACAAGTCGTCATCTCGAATCATCTTGCCTTCCTCATTAGAAAATGGGAAGGGATAACGTGTGATGAGCTAACGCTCAGTAAGCAAACCTCATGCATATGAATTACTTTAAAATAAAAATATTTCTCAATATATATCACATTTCTTTCATTTCTTTAAAAACTTAACATTTACGTTGTGAGCTCACTTATCGTCTAGCCAATCAGAATTATTATTTGGAACCCAGTCTAGTCCTACCGGTTGTACCGCAAAGTGGTTAACATTAACACTATAATTGAACGTTGAACATTGGTCGGGTGCACTAGTCCCGCATGAGGTTCGCTTACTGGCATTAGCTAATCCCACATTATCCCTCCCCATTTTTTGATGAGGAATACAAGATGATTCGAGATGACAACTTGTGGTGACACAGACTCAATGCTATCATAATTCAAATGTTGAATACGTTTTTTTCTAATTAAAGTTAACATTCGATTTAATTGTTCAATGTTTTATTAATCACAAATTATTTTGAAATAATAAGTCATTGATATTTATTGTGTTAAAAAAATAAAAAATCATTTTTCACATTTGTGATTTTAAGAGAAAGTTAAATGATAATATCTCCAAATCTAAGTATATGTGTTATAGTTTGGTATTAGAGCCCAAAGTTTTAAAATCAATTATGTAGACTCAAATTTTTATTTTTATTCTAAAAGATTATATAGAGTACTGAGTCATGCCATAAGAAGTCATTCCGTTGTCATTTGGTGAGATTGAATTTTAATTTTAAAATTTATGACTTATTAGATTTTTAAATATTGAAGCAGGAGTATTGTTGTAAAACAAACAAGATATCTCTTGTTAGAAGAAATATTAATATGTTCGGATAGCTGATAGCAATATTGAAAATATAAGAATTATGTATTGTTTTAATACCACTTGATGAAACTAACCACCGAAATGAAACACACATGCTAAATCCAGAATCCAATCATCCTCTGTTTTAGACTCGATGTCAGAAATAGCCAAGAGATCTTCATCACTTACAATGTTCTCTGCGTGGTGTGCTTCACCTGAAATCTTCGACTGCTTCTCATATCGACTTGCAGCCAACCTTTCTTTATTTTGTAACTTGTAGTAATCCTTCTTCATTTGTCCCTTCTTCTTGCAGCAGCTACAAATCGGATTACTGAACTTAGACTTTGATCTGCCCCTTCCAGAACCACCATGAGCAACAAAGCCTTCTCCATCTCTGGCCTCTATGCTTTATCTTTTCTTTTGAAAATAAAGCATCATATACCTTATCTATGGTAAGTGTATCATGACTATACAAGATCGTGTCTCTAAAAGAACAAAACGAAACGGGCAACGAACACAATAGGATCATTCTCTAAAAGAAGAAAATGAAGCGGGCAACGAACACAATAGGATCAAGGCCAAATCTTCTTCTTCATCATACTTTACTACCAAAGTTTCCAAATCAGCGACGATTTCTTTAAATAAAGCCAGGTGATCTTCCAATGATCCTCCTTCTGCCATTCGATGAGAGTATAAACACTCTTTGAGATGCAACTTGCTTGTCAAACTTTTAGTCATTCACAATTGCTCCAAATTCAACCATAAAGCACCTGTTGAACCTCCTTCAAAATGACTTGAAGAATGGTATTTGATAGATGAAGATGAACGTGAGAAACTGCCTTCAAAGTTATTTCCAGCAACGCATCATCAAAATTCAGCTGTGCGAGTACTGCACATATCTTAACTTGTCATAGCGAAAATCTAGTGTTTTGATCCAAAAATGAAATGTCATACTTCATGGAAGCCATCACGAACAAAAACTTCGAACAAATTAAACCCTGCACTCTTGCTGAACTGTTGAACCTAGGCACTAATACCACTTGTTGTGAAACAAACAAGATATCTCTTGTTAGAAAAAATATTAATGTGCTCGGATCTCTGATAGCAATGTTGGAAATACAAAAATTATGTATTGTTTGAATACCACTTGATGAAACCAACCACCGGAATGAATTGTTGAAGTTATATGACAAATAATGAAGTATTAGATCAAGCAAAAAAATAATAAAGACAAGAAATATGGCAGATGGATTAAGAGATTTTATTGACTTAAGAATAATGGAGAAGACAGAAAATTACAATGGATTCTATAATTTTAATAATATATTTTCTCACACTTATGAAATTGTATAGAAGAACCTAATATTTATAGAGAATATGTAGGGGACGTTCAAACCCTCCTAATAGAGTTGTTGATGAAGTAAGATGCCAAAAAATCGAGTTCAAAACGAAAAAGGAGAAAAAACGCGGAAAACCTGGAACATACAGGTGGCGCCTAGGTGCCAGGTTGCTGCCAACCTTGTTGTTGTAAACAGCAACCTAGCGCCTAGGCACCAGGTCTCAGCCAAAAAAAATTCAATAGTGTTTTTCTCTATTTTTAACTCTTCTTCAAGTCCAATACCAATTTTCAACTCCTAATAAGTTTTCAAAATAGAACTTTAACTTGACATAGGACTCCAATAACATTCCAAACTGAATTCTTCTTGATGTGCACTTCAATTAGAATTCTTCAATTATTTCAACAAGGAATTCAGATCACACCCAAATTCTAACAAGTATAATTTTAACAAATTTCTTGAAGTAAATTAATTGTGTCTCAGTATGTCCCCTTCTACTTGTTCTTTTATCCACAAAGAAACTTACGGAGTTATCCCACGAGGTCAAACGATATCAATAGTACAATAGGAACCCCTATGACGATATAGTCATATATGTAATTGTGAGTCCAATATTTTCAAGACATCGATCCCGTTTACAAACATAGAGGCACATTTAATGTGTCATCACCCTTCAAAGTTGTAATGAATTTGATTTTTAGGTAAAGAGCCCTATTAATAATCATCGTTAGGCCATAGTTTAGTTTTGGACTTGTAGTGTTGGGTGTTTATGACTATAGATGAACTTTCTAGGTATAATATAGAGATTTACCGTCATAAGAGAAAGTGATATCTGGATCCCCAAATGCGCTCAATATTTTTGGCCGTGGGGATAAACCCTGAACCCTCTATCCGTGTTATTTCAACCATGAATATTGAACACTAGTTTAATAAGTGTTGTATGACTTAATCGAATTAACAATAAATGTACTGTTTTTTTTTTTAATAAAAGTACAAAAGATTGATCGCCCCAATAACAAGTTTTGAAGGTTCAACAATATCAAGATTCATTTCTACATGTACTCTTGGTTTATGCCTGAAAAAGAAATTTCTCATTGATTTAGATCCTAATATGGTCCAATGCTGCGTTTAAATGTGATGTATGCATGTTACATTTTTCCTCGAATACATTGTTATTATCTCATATTTATAGTTCTTGTTTAAAATGTAATGACGAAAAAGTTTGTCGATTTTGAGATGTATTTCTAATGATTAAAATAATATTTATATTTATTAAAATATAAATTAGGCATGTGTGTATTTTTTTTATTTTTTTTTGAAGTAACTGATATTTTTTTTTTAATAGAGAAAACTTTGCCTTCATTAAAACTTTTGATTATATTTTTTTGTAATAGTTAGTTATGGAAGGTAATTAATAATTATAGTTTAAATAAAAATATGTATATAAATTTTATTAGTTTTATCTTAAATTATTTTCAAGAATGATGAACCATTTTCCTAAATTAATGCTACACCTTTTGAACTCTTTGACCCCTAAGACTTTACATGTTTATTAGCACAAAAAATAAAAATAGAAATAAAGATGTATATTTTCATGTAGAAATCATGGCCAATTTTCTATGTTAGTACTTAAAAGTTGAAAATACCCTTTTAACTTTCGATTTAATATTAATTGATCACAGAAGAATTATGGAAATGTTGCCTATGTTAATGTTTGAGCCTTTTGATCTCCTTAACTTTTCTTTATGGTCACACATTTTTAGTGGTGAAAGATGAAATGTTGCCTATGTACTTTTTGAATTATATATATATATCTTAGAAACATTTTTTTCTTTCAAGTATTAGACAATCTTTGTTAAATATTGAATTTTCAGAATAATATAAGTTTAATTGTCTTAAAAACCTACAAGGTTGTTATGTTGGTTCTCTTACTACTTATGTGTTATTGCTATGATTTTATTTTTTAAGTGGTGTAAATGAGTTTATTTTCGATATAAGATTCAAATATGTATATATTTATTTGTTTAAGGCTATATAGGATTAAATAAAACTTAAAAATGGTAAACGTCGACTGTCCAAAAAAAAAAAAAAAGGAGTATATAGCATGTTAAATTAACACGTGTCTGTTTTCTTTGTCATATCAAATTTCTTACTTAATTAATGTATGTATTTTGAGAAAGAAATATTTTTACAATTAAGTCCATAAGTAATTAAAAATATATTGTTTATGTGTGTGTATATATATATATATATATATAACTTTTTTCTTTTACAAAAATTCGTAAAAGGCTACTTGTGAAAATATCATGAAATATTTTATTATTGTGTACTAACTTCTTGTGAAAATTCTATAAATAAGAAAATAAATAAATAATGTTTGTCTAGTGCTAAATTTTTATGTCGACGATGAATTTAAATTTATTTGATACTTTTGTCCTTGTTAACATTCCATATATGTAGGATCAAGTTTTATATACTTAGGACATTTATGAAACTTTGTGTTAATATTTTAGAACACTTAAGTCGTGAGCAACCAAGGGACCACTCCACTTACGATGCATCAAATTCTTAGATAGAGGAGACAATGCCTTAGAATTTAGAGCATAACTATAGTTAACTTATTTTGAAGAAACTACATAGTGGAAGACACAACATAGGGCAGCGCGACACGATACGTGCCAAGTACCCTTAATTATTTGGTATATTTTAATTTTGAGGACGAAATTTATTTTTTGGGGTAGGAAATTGTGATGCCACGTACTTTTCATGAATTATCATCTCTATCTAGATTAATTTTATTAAGGTTAAATTTATTGTTTATTAATAAAATTATATTCTACGTGACTAATTATATCTTTTTCAGTGGAATGTGCCTTTTTGATGTCCAAGATGATTGGCGTGCCTACTAATTTAATTTTAATATATTTACAATTTTATTAGGTTTAGATTAAATTATAGGATATATTTGTTTCATTTTGGAATTATGGATAGTCTTGCATTTGGGTGAAAACCTTAATTCTATGGAAATTGTGATTTGACGTTTCTTCCTAGTTATACAAAATAGTTATTAATAAATAAAGAATTAAGTATGTTGAAATTCCTAAAATAGTCTTACTGGCCTAGGATTCGTGGTATTACATGGTATTATATGGTATCGAGTTATAATAATATCTCTCTTGACAAGTTTATTTTTTAATTATTTAACTTGACAAAATTATAATTGAACGACATAATTGAAAATTTAGTAAACCAATGGATCCAA
>CAIGRT010117114.1:0-10583 GCA_903798405.1 Fraxinus platypoda | reverse complement strand
ATCCGATAAGTTGTATTAAACGATGAGGAGTGTTAAAGCCGGTCAGTTTATATTAAATCAGGTAAGTTCCACTCTTTGTTTTATAACTTCCAACAAATATAGTTTTGGACTGCCACCTTACCAACTATAGTTGCCTCTACTTTTAGAGATTTAATTTAATCTTTTCGGGCTTCCACCTATTGTCTCAACTCATCTCTTTCTTTATTAGAGGCTTCCAATGCCTTAACAGTGACCCGCTAATGGTTGTTTGATTGGTCAACCCATTTCGCGAGAGCTGCCACCTGGCACTCGACCTCATGTAGCTCTTTCTTCAAGAGGCTCACTTCAAATTCAGCCCAGTTTTACCTCCACCTCCGTCCTCTTCAATTCAGACTCTTCTGTAGGAGACCTAGCATTTGTTAGCTCATTCTCCAAGCATGCAGAGGCTTCGACCTTGTCCACCAACTCCTTATTTTGGCTCTACAGATCAGGGAACAGGTCCTGGCTAACGAGGCCAACCCCAAATGCGCAGAAAATTATATTTTATTTGATCGCCAAATATTTCTTCTAAATACTTGAAATAATTGTGTATATATTTTCATAACTTTGATAGTTCTTTAATTCATTAATAAGTGACATCAATTTAATTAATCAAATATTTCGATAAATTGGAAACTTGAGAATGAGTAAAGTAGAGAATAGAAATTCGTGTCTAGAACCGTCGTCCTAAAAAATAGGTAAAGTGATTATTTAAATATTTTCTATTGAAAAGTTGTAAATTTGAGCTCAATGTTCAACAATGACCAAACTTCAACATCCGTGATTAGTTCATAGGACCGTTTGAAGAAAATATAACTTAAGTTAGTGAGAATAATTAAAGGAGCAAACAAGCCATTTTGCTCATAACTAATTATCATATCTCGGACGGAAATAAAATACATATACGACTGGTTAGAGAAAGTATTATAGATCTATTAGCCTTTGCAATTTTATATATTTCATGTAGTCTTTTGCCTTTAGTGGAGCGAAGACTAATAATTAGAGTTGATAGTGTAGGATTGACTAGATAGTATCTAATTATTAAATCTTGGAAATATATGTCAGGATAGGTCACTGTGGTAGTTCTATAAAGTATTGTAACTTATTTGCAATTACTATGAATTTTTGAGCTTAATTGCTATTCCTGTAAAAGTTTTGAACTCAGCTGTAATTTCTATGAAAGTTGTAAATTTAACGGCATTTGTAATTGAAGTTTTAGAGCTACACTTTTAATCAAATAAGTAATGGACTAATCAGATTTGGACTTTAATTTGGATTTCAATTGGGACTCGTATTTAGGATTTATTTGAAAATCTAATTGCACATGATTGAAACTCTTTTATCTCTATGAATACAGATTAAATGGAACCAAAAACAAATACATTAATTATTCCATATGGGCTGGATTTGAGAGATTGCAGAATACCATAGGAGACTAACGTATCAAAATTTGATTAGCGATTTTGGATAAATTATTAATATTTATTATTTAATAAAACGTACACATGAATATTTAGTTATGATCTTGAATTTTTGAATTAGAGAAAATTTTGATTTTCCGAATAATTTTTGTTCTTCATTCCAACAATTATATCCAATGGCCTTTTGCTACATGCACTGAAACTACTATCTCATAAAGTGAGTGCACATACTAATTGTAATCTAAACAATTGAAAAGGCAGTTTCACATTTATGGAATTAGGAATAAGACATTTATTTCCTCGTAGAGGACACGTTTAATACGATATATTGAATCAACACAAGAAAATAAATTAAAGGTCAGAGGTGGTGTGAACCTAATTTTGCCAAAAATAACATGTTCTATTCAGTATATATAATATGTCCCAAGCATTTCAAATTTCTTTCTTAAGAAATAACAAGCTTGACTCCAATTGGACAGGGTAATGTGGAGATGAGATTTGATCTTGACTGATTATATACATATTATATTGATCAATCATTCATCTAAGACAACTTTCTTTTCGTATTCTAGATGGAGATTGAGAGAAGGAATGCTGTCAAATATACGTTTGATTGTCAAAATTTAACTCATTTACTATGAGAGTGTGACAATGTTTCGACCTTTCACTTGATGCGCTCCCAAATGTCATCACACCTGCAAGAATGATGCATGGGATCCAACAATTCTTCATGGCTTCGCGGTGTACTTCACAATGTTGATGACAATTTTCTCAATTCCTGAGCCAACAACTAACCAGGCATTATTGTAAAGTGACATGTTTTGACAGCACATTAGAGTCTCATTCAACTTGCTACTTTTAAAATTAGCAAATAGTAAAATGGTGATAGAGGTCTCTCTCAAATCATCTCTAGACAACCACTCTAGTGTTAGTTTAGTCATGTTAAACGAGAAAATCACTTTTTGAAAATAAATTGTGTGGTGGGTCCCGCAAGGCAATAAAATGTCTTATAATATTCACCAATTCGAGCCCTCTTCAAACCACATGTGGGGATCCTATTGGTGATAAGATTACTTTACATGTTTGTCAGGGTGTAATACATAATGTCCAAGTGCTATTTCATCATTAACTAGTGAAAAAAAAAATTGTTTTTAATCAGTCAACGATGAAATGCCATGTGTAGAAAAACCTTGGTCATAATGGATTGTTTGGTGAAATTATGTCGAGGGCATTTCTGTCTTTTCAACCTATAAATCTAGGCTGAGAAATTGAAACTCAAGATGAGGGTATGGACATTGGCACGTGTTAGTTAGAATTTATGTGGATATATAAAATGGCAATCAACTGTGAGCTTCATTGCTTAGCTTGAGAATTATATAATACAAAGAATGTCTAAAGAATAATCTAGAAACTATAGCTGTTGGTTAGTTCCTGAAAATGTGGATCATGTTGAGAATCTTTTACAACAGAATTGAGTGGCATAAATTTAGCTGAACGGTAATGAAGGACAGCAAGATAAGTGACTGCTGATTCATAAGTTGAGCTGGAGCAAGCTGATGTGGGAGTAGGATGATGTGGTGATTTAATGCTTAATACCCCCCATTCAAGCTGGATGGTGATGAGGTAACTCCAAGCTTGTCCTTTAAGAAAAGAAATCTTGAGTGATTCAGGCCTTTGGTTAATAGGTATGCAATTTGATCTGATGAAGGCACATAGCTTACTTCCAGTTCCTTTGCAATTACTTTGTCTCTGATAAAATGGATGTCCAATTCTATGTGTTTTGTTCTAGCATGATACACTGGGTTTGCTGCTAAAGCACTTGCACCTATGTTATCACACCATAGAATTGGAGTCGATGCTGGTGTGAGTTCGAGTTCTTGGAATAATGATTGAATCCAAGAGATTTTTGAAGCGGCTGATACAAGGGGTATTCTGACTCTGTACTTGACCGTGCCATACATGTTGTTTCTTTGAGGACCAGGCTATTATGTTATCTCCCAAGTAAATGCAATAGCATGTTTTTGATCTTCTGTCATCCGGACAGGAAGCCCAATCTACATCTGAGTATCCATTCAGATTGAATCTATCACTTCTTTGAATCCACAACCCTTGATTCATTGTTCCTTTAAGATATCTCAATACGTGCCTGCCAGTGTATGAATGTTGGTGATTGCAAAAACTGGCTTAATTTATTTATAGTAAATGTAATGTCTGGCCTGGTGTGTGTGAGGTATTGCAGTCCTCTGACCGCACTTCTATTAATTGAGGGATCCTCCAATACCTCTTCATCAGTTTTGGACATTGTTTTGCCACAGGAATAGGTGTAGGACAAGGTTTCAAGTTTTGTAGCTAAAATTTCTTGAGTAGATCAGCAATATACCTACCATGTCTGTGTAAGATGAAGTCCTGAATCATGCTATAGTACTTCCACTCCAAGAAAGTGATACAGTCTCCCTATGTCTTTTAGTGTAAATTTTTTGTTCAATGTATTTATGAATCATTGCAGTAATTCATTGTCATTACATGTCACAACGATGTCGTCCACATAGATGAGTGCAAAGATTATCTGACTTTCATTCTTGAAGTAAAATAGTGATGTGTCTGCCACAGATTGCTTGAATTTCTAGCTTAAGAATGTTGTTTTTAACTTGTCATACCAGGCTCTAGGTGTCTGTTTCAATCCATAGAGTGCTTTTTCCAGTTTGCAAACGTAATTTGGCTTTGATTTGTCTATGAATCTCTCTGACTGGTTCATATAAACTATCTCTTCAAGCTTTCCATTTAAGAAGACATTGTTAATGTCAACTTGCCTGATGGTCCAATCTTTTGCAACTGCTAGTGTGAGTATGACTCTTAGGGTAGATGGTTTAATGACTGGACTGAATGTTTCATAGAAATCAATTCTAGGAGCTTGATGAAAACCTTTGGCTACTAGTCTGGCTTTGAACCTCTGTAGTGATCCATCTGTGTTATGCTTGATTCTGAAGATCCATTTATTCCCTACTATGTTGTATGTTGGTGATGGGGGCACAAGTTTCCAGGTTCTGGTTTTTGTCAAAGCATTGAACTTTTCCTACATAGCTTTCTTCCAATCTTCATTCATCATAACCTCTTTTACACCCTTGGGTTCTAAAGGCTCTGGATTGTTTTCAATTGATTTTCCCATGTAGACTTTGGGTTTGAACACCCCAACCTTTGCTCTAGTGATCATAGGATGTTTCATTTGATTCCTTATTCTTTGTTGAGGTCTCTCTTCAAGTTCATTCTCAACTGGTTGCTGAAAACTTTCAAGCCTTTCATCATTCTGAGGCACAACAAGTTCCGGTTCTGGCAGTTCTGTTTCAATATTTTCTTCATTACCACTTCTGTTAGGCTCTTCAAGACTATTACCATGGATCATGTTTTCGTGCTAACTATCACTTATGCTAGAAGGTGAGTGATGCTCATCATGAGTTGCTTTAGGTTGGATTGTATTAGTAGGACTTGAAATAGGAATCGAGTTGTTTAGTTCAGAAGGAAAATGGAAGTATGACACCACTTTTCAAGTACAACTTTTTTTGATTGGTTTTTGGTAAGGAACAAGGACTCAAATAGGAACTCCAATTCATTGAATACAACATGCCTTGAGATGCATAGTTTTCTAGTTGAACTCAGACATTTATAGCCTTTGTATGATTCACTGTAACCAAGGAAAATTCACTTTTTTGAGTGAAAGCTAAACTTATGCCTTTGGTAAGGTCTTAAGCAAGGATAACATGTACATCCAAAGACTTTCAGTGCCTTATAGTCAGGTTTCCTTTTGTACAGAGCTTGGTAAGGAGGTTGCATTTTAAGTGTGGGTATAGGTAGTCTATTTATGAGCTGTGTTGCAGTTTGAAAGGATTTCCACTAATACTTTAAGGGCAATTTGGCTTTAGCTAGGAGTGTCAGGCCTGTTTCAGTTATGTGCCTATGTTTTCTTTCTATTCTTCCATTCTGAGCTGATGTAAAGGGCATGGATGTCTGAACTCTATTCCTTCTTGTGTTAGGAAGTTTGAAAATGGACTGTACTTTCCTCCCAAGTCAGCTTGCAAAGTTTTTATTTTGCTAGCCAACTTGTTTTCAGCAAGTTTCTTAAATTGAATGAACACATTCAGGGCTTCTGATTTTTGTTTTAGAGGGTAAATCCAGGTAAATCTACTAAAGTCATCTAGGAACTTATGTAGTATTTAAAGCCTGAAGTTGAAAAAATGGGTACTTGTCCCCACACGTCTGTGTATACCAATTCTAAATGGGCTTTGGCATGTTATGAAGATAGGGAAAAAGGTAACAAGTGAGATTTGTCAAGTTGACACGCATTGTAAAATGGTTTGATATCATTTTCTTGCACTTTCAGATTACAAATTTTGAGTACTTGAGTCATTACTTGGCTGGATGGATGACCAAGTCTCTTGTGCCATACATCAACTTTGGAAATTAAAGACGCTTGACTGGAATCAACAGAGGATAGATTGCAGTAGGATTTATTTGAGAGGACTGACTCCTGGGAGAGATAATTAGTGCTTCGGTGAGGCAAGTCCAGTTGATACAACCCTTCCTTAAGCTTCCCTTGCAATACCACCTCCTTCGTTGATTTGTCCTTAACAAAACAGCAGTTAGGAAGAAATATCATGTAAACGTGATTGTCTGAAGTTAATTGTGAAACACTAATAAGGTTTTTCTTAATCTCAGGAACATGAAGCAATTTATTCAGCACTAGTGTTTTATCATTTAAGGTTGGAATGTGTGCGATTCCAAAGTGCGAAATATGTAGCTTATTTCCATTACCAACCATGATTTTTTCCTTACCAGTATACTCATTGGTTGAAGCGATATTTCCTTTGTCAACAGTGGTGTGGTTGTTGGCTCCTGTGTTTGCAAACCAAGCTTGATCATTCACTGTACTGGGAGATGCTATGTGGGTGAAGAGTTATAGCTAAACTTCTGGTTTGGTAGTGTTCTTGTATATCTCTCATCATACCTAAAGTTGCAAATGTTTGCCTTGTGTCCAATTTTTCCACACACTTGACAAATAGGTCTGTCACCACCAAGTAAGTTTCCTCCTCTGTTTCTGCCTCTTCTTCCACTTCTGTAGTTTCTGAAATTTGTAAATCTTCCACCCATGTTTGGTCTATATGATCTCAATGATGATGATTGGAACCTGATCTTTGAGAAAGATTAACTGATGTTTGGTCAATGTTGATCCCTGCCATTTCATTTCTTATTGAATTGAGGTGTTCAAGTCTACTTTCATAGGTCATGAGTGTTGATTGAAGTTCTCCCTAAGAGATGTGATCCTTGCTGTTAATTTGGACAATAATTGGTGTGTAATCCTCATCTAGACTAGCCAGGACCTGAGTAACCAAGTCTGTGTGAGTGATGGTTTTTCCAGCAATCTCAAGGTTATCTGCAAGTTGTATTACTTTGTTCAAGTACTGATCAATATTCAGGGTTCCTTCTCTTGATTTTTGAAGTTTACTAGTAAGGAAGGTGATACAGGACCTATTTTAAACTCCATAACTCTCTTCAATAGCAGTCCATAGGTCATTTGAGTTTGTTGCACCCATGACTCTCATAGCTATATCTGGAGTCATTGAGGAATAGAGTTATCCCATCAATAGCTGGTCTGTTGACATCCATTGGCTATGTTCAGGATTCTTAAGCATCTCAATACTAGTTACTGTTTTACCAGTGATTTGGGTAGCCATGAATTCTTAAGGACACACATTTGTCCCTAGAATATACCCTTCATGATTGTGTCCACAATTGATTGACAGAATCATATTTTTCCACAGAAGGAAGTTGTTCATATCAAGCTTTACTGATACAACTTGGGTCAGGTTAACACTAAAGGGTGAGAGATGGTTGCTTCCTGGCATGGGTGTGGCGGTACTGCTTGAAACTGATACAGGGGCAGAGATAGGATCAGCATTCTGTGGTGTGTTGCTGGCGTTGGCCATGGCTGCTCTGATACCAAGTTAGAATTTATATGGATATATAAAATGGCAATCAACCATGAGCTTCATTGCTTAGCTTGAGGATTATATAATACAAAGAATGTCTAAAGAATAATCTAGAAACTATAGTTGTTGGTTAGATCCTGAAAATGTGGCTCATGTTAGGAATCTTTTACAATAGAATTGAGTGGCCTAAATTTAGCTGAATGGTAATCAAGGACAGCAAGATAAGGGACTACCGATTCATCAGTTGAGTAAAAGCAAGCTGATGTGGGGGTAGGCTAATGTGGCGATTTAATTCTTAACAGTGTCAGATTCTGAATCAGGTGGTGGGCAATTTTTCGTAATATTTTAATTTTATTTTGAATTATCAAACAGGATATCAACAGTTTTGTACCAAGATAAATTAAACAGAGATTCCAATCTTTAATCAAGAACTAGAATTTACTAGTTAGCCTGAAAAAGAATTGGAGTGGCACTTCACATGGAGATATCAAATTGATAGTTACAGGGGAGTGAGAGGGGGTCTTATTAGTCCTTTTACCGTGATAAAACTACTATTCATAAAGTGATTGTGCCTACTAACTGTAATCTAAACCATTCGAAAAGGCAGTTACACATTTGAGGAATGGGGAATAATACTTATTATGGCATTGAAGATGAATTTGCACGTGTTTCAAAAAAACATATAATACATTGAATCAGTAGAAGAAAACAAGTGAAGACATCACCTGTCATTTCTTTAACCTATAGTAATTTGTCCTCATCTATAAGGGAATAAAAAAATAAAGCAGGCTACTCTTGTCTAAAACATACCCTATTAAAAAAACATATTAGATATAAATCGACTGAAGAAAATATTTCACATGCTCATTTCTTTAATCTATGGAAACTTGTCCTCATCTTTAAAGGGCATAAAAAAGTTATACGTGCAATCAGACTAATCCCAAACAACCTGCTTTAATTATTGTATCAAATATGTTTCCAAACATTTAAAATTTCATTCTTTAAGAAATAAGGAGTGACTACTACTGGATGGGGGAGTATGGGGAGGAGGTTTGATCTTGACAACTATGGCTTACCATTCAAGGAATTATTAGACTAGCCATTTGAACTTCAAAGTAGAGTGGGGATTTTAATAGGAATTGAAATCAAATGTTCAGGTTTGATTTTATAAAAAAAATATATAGAAAAATCAGGAACTAAAATCGAGAATTAAGAACTGACCGAATCCCAGACTATTCTTAATTTTTGAACTGGAATCATGGATACCTAACTTCGGAACTAAAATTGTGCTCTTTATAAGTCTTGTATTTTAAAATTTATTCACCTTGACCTAGAGGTGACAATGCCTAATGTCCACGAGATCACGAGCCGAGCTCATGGCTCGTCTGTAACGAGCCGAGCTCAAGGGCCCAGTCGAGCTTCGACTCGCGAGCTCGTTATTTTTTTATTTTTTATATCCGGGCTTGGGACCGGCTACTTAAATTTCGAGTATACGGAGTTAAAAATTGTAAACAAACAATTTGTTTTGTGTAAAAAAAATTTAAGAAATTGAAAATAGTATTATAAAATAACAAATTTTGATTAATATGATGAAATTAAATATCACTTACCTAACGACATGCAATTTCGGTATATTTATCTTGCAGTAAAAAATGAGCATCTTCTCAATCATTCACGCACATTAATACTTCCAAAATATCTTCTTTGAGTCGACTCCTGACATCGAACAAAATCCTCTTACCTGTACTAAAAGCAGACTCCGAAGCTANCTAAAAGCAGACTCCGAAGCTACAATGCTAACCGGAGGTGTTAGTAAGTCTTTTACAATAGCAGAAACCACTGGTCATCGTCGTTCTTACTTTTGCCGGAATTCAATTACTTCTTCTGAACTTTTTCTAATTATTTTGTTATTAGGCATATTATGATTAAAGCAATCAATTAATTCAGCAGGAAATGCATTTTGACTTGTGTCCGATATTTGATTACATGATGTAGACAAATTACTACTAGATGAACCTATTACATTTCCATCATATCTATACGTGTTAATGCCTTCAAATAAAGTTAATATTTCAGCGTCGTCTTCTTCAACATCAGTGGGAGGAATAGGTGCAGAAGATACCCGACTAATATTTTCACACATTCGTTTTGCATATAATTCATATATTGCACATAAAGTTTGTACTAAATTTCTTTAAGTGATAGGTGTATTGAAAGTTAAAGTTCTTGAAATCTGATCAATTACATATTTAGTACCTGATAATTGTATCAATGGTCAATTATGCATGCTAAAGGAAATAATATAAGCAAGTCTTCCCAATATTTTCTAAACTTTAATTCCACGGAATATATACTTGCACTAAATTCAGGGTCATTATTGTATTTATGAAAAACGCTTACAATTATATAAAGACGTTCAAGTATCATACAGCTAGTGGGATGGTAAACTCCAGATAAAATAGTTGTAGAGTCATAAAAACATGTCATCTTTTTAAATTTTAAAAGCTAAAAGTCAATCGGATTCATTCAAAATAGTTTTATCATCATTTCTAATATGCATATTGTTATAAAATTCAATTATTAAATGTTCAAAACATTCGCAGAATTTGAATAATAAGTAAGTAGAGTTTTGTCTATGCCTTACGTCACTAACACATGTTTTCGTATTCGTCACCCCAAATTCCGCACAAAATTCCTCAAATACTTGTTTTCTACTATGTGAAATAGTAATATATACTAGTGCATCCATAATTCTTTGAATTTCATTCTTAATATGTTTCAAATCATCCTGCACAATTAAATTAAAAATATGACACATACAATGAATATGAAACAAATAACCACTGAAATCAGGCTGCAATACCCTACAAAATTTATTGATAATTTCCTTATTAACACTAGCGTTGTCGAATGTAAATGAACGAATTTTACTCTCGCAATGATATTCTGTAATAATGTTCATAATAGCATTATATATATTGTTGGCGTTGTGTGGGAATTCAATAATTTTAAAAGCAATAATTTTTTTATGCAAACACCAAAGTGGGTCTATGTAGCGTACAATTGCAGCTATATAAGCTATTTGATTAATCCCTTCCCATATATCTAAGTTTAAAGATATAACACTTCATATTTTTGTAAATCGGTAATCAATTGTTTCTTT
>CAIGRT010117106.1:0-12521 GCA_903798405.1 Fraxinus platypoda | reverse complement strand
TCAGTGGGAAGTGTTTGGAATTCTTTATAACTTAAAAAGAGTATTATTGTCTTTTAAACAATACCATATTTTTGTAGTTGTATAATATTTTAAGGGTAATTTTGTCTTTCCAGCCTTGGAACGTTATTGTGGTGGATGGTAAAATTTTTTTGGCAAAGTAAAAAATGACACCTTTTACTTGGACAAGCTGAAAGGTACCCGTAGAACCTTTGGACCACTCCGAAAACCGTCATCAACCACCGCTATCCTTCGCCATTTCCATTTCCATTTCCTTAATTTCCTAACAAAAATCTATTATAATATCGCAGCACAGCCTCGATTGCCTGTTAAACCATCACTATCATCATCCACCCCCCCCCCCACACCAGCAACCTCTACTCTGTCGTACCGAAACCTAGCATCAATTTCGGCTTTTCCAGATGAAAAACAACGCAAATTTGATTTGAAATCAGAGAGTTTTGGAAATGTTTGGGGCTGTCCAGTTTGGATTATTGGCAGCCGGGATTGTGTTGTTCGTGCCGATGGGTATGGCGGGATGGCATTTAAGCCGGAATAAGATGCTCTTCTTCAGCTGCGCCCTTTTCATCACACTCGCTGTCGGTGTGCACTTAACCCCGTTTTTCCCTTCGATTTCTAATTTCCTATACAAGTCTTCATCGATTTCTGATTCATCTGTGCCGACTGGTACAACATCTTCTTCCGTGATCCGTGATTCATGCATTTTTTCCCTACATAGTGTTCTTATTTATAAAAGTGACTATAGTGAATGTGTGGATGATGCTATTGATAGTAATAGTGATAGTGGTTGTAAGAAGATGTCGTGGAAATGGAAGCAATCGGGAAGTGTTGCTAATTGTGGGTTTCAAAAGTTAAAGAAACCAGATGTGTCGGTGTTGTTAAATGGGTCTTGGGTAGTTGTTGCCGGGGACTCTCAGGCGAGGTTAATGGTGGTTTCTTTGTTAGAGTTGGTCTTGGGTTCGGATGGGATGAAGAAAATCAGAGGGGATTTGTTTAAGAGACATAGCGATTATTCCACAACTGTGGATGAAATTGGGATGAAGTTGGATTTTATGTGGGCGCCGTATGTGAGAAACCTGACCAACTTGATGATGGAATTCAAGGAAAATAAGGATTATCCAGATGTCATTTTAATGGGAGCTGGGTTATGGGATATGTTGCACGTGAATAATGCATCAGAATATGGTGTATCATTGTCGGCATTGAAGGATTCAGTTTTGTCGCTTTTGCCAGTTTTCCGGAATGTGGATTCCATTGATAGGGAGACAAGTGAGTCGGCGTGGATTAGATCACCTCATCTGTTTTGGCTTGGGATGCCAGTATTGATAAACTCAATGTTAAACACAGAGGAAAAGAGGGAGAGGATGAATGATGTAATGTGCAATGCTTATGATGATGAAGTTTCTAGAACTAAGATTTTGCGGCAAGCTGGAGGGCCACTTTTGAAACTGGATATTCGTTGGCTTACTGACCTATGTGGGACTCGGTGTACGGTGGATGGGATGCACTATGATGGAGTCGTTTATGATGCTGCAGTTCAAATCATGCTGAATGCATTGCTTCTTGAATCAAATCAGAAGGCACGGTGATGTAAATTTTGTTTGCACATTAAGGAATTGATAACCGTGGAATAACAAAAGGGTTCCCTGTGGACCCAAAATTATTAGCGTCCTCTTGAGGTTTCTTTAATTATATGCCTCGGATTCCTTCCAGGTGCTTCCCTTGTCAGTATTAACCCAATAGTGAATTTTGGTATTGTAGTTATGCGGGGGTTGGTTTTTTCCCTTTACTTTTCAATATGCTTGAAAGTCCTACTCACACAAATTGTATGTGATAGATAGAGAAATCACAAGTGTCTCGCATCTATTTTTGATGTGAAGAGATACAGGAACCTTTATTGATGTCTTATATACGAGCTTTCTATTATGAAAATGTCGCTCAAATTGTTTTTCTAACTTTATGTGCTATCAATTAGGAGAAGTCCGTTCAGACCATGTTCTAATTATTTAGTGATTTTGGTGACTTTTAAAATAGGGAGATGGCAAAGATTGTAGAGGACTAAAACAGTTTCCACGTATAGTTAAAAATTTGGAGTTTATTGACAATGATTCTAGTGATGTTGTAAAACAGGGGGCAAGCCAAGATGGGAGATGATCAGTATGTCTTATAAGCATATGTGCTCTTTGACTTTTTAACAGCTACTTCCCTATTCTCCAATTACAATGAAATGTATCTAGATCTTTAAGGAATTGTTGATAGTTACAAAATAAACATATCTTTTTCCAATGCTTTGACTTAATTATTTGACAAATGTTATTTCTGCGTTTTACATTATAGTGAATAGTGATCATTTATCTAAAAAAATTATTGATGCTGTGCTTTGAATATCTTTGAACTTCATTTATTTTTGGCTTGAGAGATAAGAGCAATTGTTAGGTAAAGTGTATGCATGTCCTTGTTTGATCAAAAAGCTCTTACATTTATCAGTATTAGGAAAAGAAACAAAGAATCTTCATCTAAACTTGTGAAGTTCTATGCATTGAATGTTTAAAGTAGTGGGTGCTTTATGTTGCTAACTACGATTTATTTTATATGAATGCTCTTGTGTACCTTATAGAACGACTGACCTTCTAGCAACAGCCAATTAAACTAAAACCAATAGAATGTGTTTGCATCAGAAGAATAAGGTATAATATCAGCTTATACGGTTATACTTGGGCCCTTTTAGAAGATGGAGAAATATTACAACTCAGCGATGCCATTACTGCAATTAAACAGTCTTTGTTTGTTTCATTGGTTGCTCAAAAAGAACAGAGCGCAAGCAGCAAAGGAACCATTTCTTGATTTACAACCACAGCAAGAGAGACCAAATGATATCAAATTATTAAACAGATATTCTGGTGAATATATTTATTCACGTCATTTCCCCTTTGTTTCATGCTATCAGTTAACATTCCATTTGGATACAATTTATAAATTTGTTTATAAATTCTTTCAAATTCATACATTAATTTTAATCACACATTCATATTTATTACTTATTATTATCTGCACATTTTGTGGGATCAACTACTGTTCTTCTAACTATTCTTATTTATAAACCATTTATAAATTTGCCAAATGGAGGCATTCAAGTTCCGGGGCTTACAAGCTAGCCCCTTGCATGGGAGAAGGTTATAAGCGCTTGTAGGTCACCCAGTTGCCCGTCATATTACATCTTCTGGGTCAAACATGAATGATATTTCAAATCTAAACCGGAAGTGTTGTATCCTCCATCAGCCATAACTTCCAGTACTTTATGTATTGAAGCTACCTTGTGCATGATGTAGTTCTATTATGCCTATTGCCTCATGCCTTGTATCTGGATTTCACATTCTTTATATGAGTTTAATGACATATGTTGGGTATTCAGGCAGTGTGATTGATGCCATCTCTCAGCTATATTGGGTTTAAAACATGAACCATGATGGGAATAACTAAATGAGAGTCTGCTAGATCATTGTATTTCAATTATTTTTGACAAATTTTAGGATTTTAAGTTGGTACATGTGCTTTTAATGATATAGAACAAAGGAAAGATTCTTCTGCAATAACCAGCTGTATGGTGAATATTCAGAGCTGGATTTTCTGGAATTTTGTGGCCGAAACAGTTAGTGAAGTTTGAGCTTTCGAAGGGTTTAAATTGTGGGAAAGATGGGTATTGATGAATCAGCAATAGAAACTTAGGCAGTTTCTAAACTACGTTCAACAGTTGTCTAGGCAAGTTTTGGGGATGTTTTTATTGATTTTAAATATGGAGAAGGATTTAGAATAATAAGATCCTGGAATTCCCACCTAGGTTTCCTGGCAATTGGTGAGGTTGCACTGAACCTTCAAAACAAGTTTCACAAGTTACATGCTCATCCCAGGGTAATTCTCAGAATTATAAGAAAAATATACTTAATGGCCGATGGCACTAGATGGACACGAGTCATGACATAAAAGTTATGAAACTAAGAAAAACAACTCTTGAACAACTGGATGTCTTATTAAAATTCAAATAACATGCCCCCACGGGCATGACATAATGGTAAAGCATAAGGGATCTTTACGGAGTATTGGAGGTTCGAATTCCCGCGGTAGCTGAAAGACAACGTTTATGTTAGAAGGTAGATGTCCTATGGAGACAAATTCATGGTGCGCTTTGTCACCCCTACAGGGTCCCGTCCGCACGTCGTAAAGGAGGTCCACAGGAAGGAGAACCGATTTTCGAATGTTGGGCTCAAGTGTGTATAAGCTATAACCATATCCAATTTACTTTGGTGACGAACGAAGGGGGAAGGTCGCCACTCCTCAGGATTAGTCAAGCAAAACCTGGATACTTAAGAAAAAATTAAGCCCCTATTTGGTAATGATTAAAATTAGATTTTTAATAGATTTTGATAGAAGTTGATGAAATGTGTGGTTGAAAAGTTGTGAAACCCATGAAATATGTGGTTAAAATTAATTGTTGACTTTGACTTAGATTAACATTTGAATTTTAAATTCCACCAAACAGGGTGTAAGCCCATTTTTGTGCCCCATTTTTAGGTCAAAATGCATTTTGGAATAATATTTTGTTGGATAATTTGATTAAAAAATAAGGAAATTTTTTGAATTTGCGTGTAAAATTATTTTATGGAAGAATGCGTGGTTGAAAATGAGTTGGAAAAATGAGTTTTTTGGAGAAATGGGGGCCAAACATAGGCTAAATAGAGGTAGTAACAGCTCACATTATGTATTAAATTCCAAAACTAATTTTAATTCCTGAAACATTAAAACAGATTTTTCATGTGAAGTTGAGGATTTCCCTTTTTCTTGCTTGTGTATTTCGCATAAAGCTGATGCTATAACTTAGTGAGTATGCAATGGTTTGCAAAGTGGCTGATGTGCCTTGTACAACGCATCGGTCTATCATAGTACTAAACATTGTCATGGTTGCTGATCATAAACTCAACTAGAATCGAATTTAGGAGAGTATACTACATATTTATTCTCGTCCATAAGGCATTCTGTGTTTCCCAATATCATTGTTGAAGGGTTAATAATACAGTGTATTTGACTCTGTCCACTGACCTTTTCCCTTACTGATTTCAAGCATCGTGAACCTTGCTCTATAAGAGAAGTAAACCCAATAGGCTTTAGATGGGCATTCATCTGAGGAAAAAAAGTGTTGCTTGATTGCATATCTACATTTTGTACCTGGAAGGTGCACTAATGGGTAAATCTGGATATTTCAGGAGAAGGGTTAAATTTAGTTTACGACATCAATTTACCTAGTTTAATCAGCTGTCAGCATTATATTATTTGATTCTTCTTTGTATTTTGGGTGTAGGATGCATTTTTGGTAATATTCTGACTTGCATTTGATTTTGAACATGGTTCTTAGAGTTACTTTCATGTTTTTTGAGTAGTCCAGGCCATATCTAGATATTTACACCATAGGATTTTCAGAATTTACTACCTTTCCAAGTGTTCTCCTACTAGAAATGGGATAGTTGACTGCTTATGTTATCTATCTTAATGAAAAATAGGCAAAATGAGGAAGCGAGTGATTTAGATACCTGCTTTGGTTTGATTTATTAGAAGTAAATGGGGAAAGGGAATAAGTTTGTTGACTCATGAGAGCATTTGTGGTTCTGCTTTACTTTCCTCTGTTAGCTGTCTATTATGTAATGGGGCATATGCTTTGTTTATTTTCAAAGAATCACCTGGATCAAACCCGAGCGGTAACTTCCATCAGCTTATCAAAATTATCTAGGAAGTACTTAATTCCTTGTGCGTGATTTTCCATGTAACCCATCTTCTATTGTGGTTGACAGCAGAGTTCGGGATTCTTCAATTCAAGAATTCTCTTGAATGGGGTTTTCGGTACAGAGGGAGTCATATTCCTTTAAAATATTTATTATTGATCCTTGCACATTTGTAATGTATACTTATATTGTTGATTCATGTCACTTTCCCTCCAGTGTTGATTTATTACTGATTCGGAGGGAACTGTGCGATAATTTTCGCATATCGACTCCAGCTTATCCTTTGGAGAAGTGCCGTTGGTAATCTTTCTTACAGTTGATATGTTTCTCATCCCTTTATGGTAAGTGCATTCGAGGGTTATCTGAATTCTAAACTCTCAGTATAATAGTTTGTCGAACTTGGAACCCCAGTTCTATATATGCCACTGTCGAGCCTAACTAGAGTTACTCTTTACCTTTAATGTCCGTGTTACTACAGTTAACAATTTTGTTCATTGATTAATCCATTCAAACATATGCTAACAAGTGGAGGTGACGCCGGTTGTCGTCATTAACTTCAATGGTCGAGACATGTTTTGCATAGATTTAAATAAGCCTTTGTCGTTGGTGGTGGTGGTTAATGATCTTGTTTTTCAAGAATTCTAGCAAATTGCCAAACATCTGCTGACCCCAAATTGCCGGAAAAAAAGGGATGTGACGCAGTTTGGTTACTGCGCATTTGTTTTGGATACAAAATGTCCCGGGTTCACTTGTTCAAGTATAAAAATTCAGCATCTTCTCACAAATTAGCGAATTAGACAAAATTCCTTTGTATTGTATTTGTACAGAATAAAAAATAGTGGATGAATCTTCATAAATTTGATCGATTCAGTCGAAGATCCAAATATGTTTAGAATGTTAAATTTGGCATAAGTGACAAACAATGTCACGTATTAAATTGGATCAATTTGTGCATGTCTACACCATCGTACAAAACATTTCATCGAAATTAAAACATCCTTCAAACTGAATTATACTTGCCTAAAAACAAGTAAAGAAGTCATGACGAGAAAAACCAACAGATGCTTTGTGATGCAGATTTCAGCATTAACAATTTCAAGATTAAAGAAAATGTTAAAACTGGGAGCATTTCTTCTCCAACGTGCGAACTACTACCATTACATACTCTACATTTCAATATCAAATACAAAGAAGTACCACCACCGGAGACCACCTCTGGTATTCCAAGGTTCTTAAATTCCCGTCTAAGACGCCACTACAACAACATAGTAAGCCTTGTACCCAATAAATTTGGGTACGCTACATGAATCCTTCATTTCCATTCCATTCTACTTGTTGCCACCTCTAATGGGAGATTTAAAGCCTCCCATCTAAGAGAGAGAGAGAGAAAATTGTAGTTCCCACCCACACCCCTAACCACTCTAGCTCCAACCAGTTCAATAATACAGACAAATTCTCTGATTCTGGGTAAATTTCAAGATTCAAATTGCTTACCTTCAAAAGTCTGTCCAAAACTCCAATTCTTTGAAGCAACATTGTAAGATGTAATAGTCAATCCATCACTACTAGTGACCTCAAATGAAATGGGTTGATTCTTCATATCAGCATTTATATGCCAGTTTTGGCCCCAATTTCTGCCCATTGGAAGCCATCCTGTTCTTGAACCCTTGATTTTCACTGCCGTTACGTCTCCCACACCTGCAACATTGCTTATTAGGACTGATAAGAATATCCCGGCACCACCGATCGTGAACCGGACGCCTCCTTCCTTTCTGCACTTGATTCTGTTTGAGAATCAACACAAGAATAAGAACATTAAGAAAGGTTTACTCAGATGGAAATGAGATATATTGAATACTTGAATAGACGAAGAGATAAATTCACTGTACTTATGGTAAAGAAAAAGTTTGACATTGCTGCAGAATAATATCAAGCTAGAAGATTTTTGGGCAATGCTTTTCACTCCAGGAACATTCATTATCATGATATTACTACTATGAAAATGAACACTTGGATACCAATATGATAACAAGTAAGAACAATTTTCAAGTCACAGTTTAGGACATCAACTGTAAGAAGTATTGTTCCCATCTTCAAAATCATGATGTTGCATCAGAATTCCAAGATGAAACTAAAAGACAAGAAGGCAACTAGAAAGATTCTTGATTAGTCAAACTATATAGAAAACTATCATAAAGGTTTGGCTAAATGAGTAATTAATTTGCAAGATATACAACAGCATAAAACTAAGCCTCTGTTTGACCATTATTTCAAAACTCTTTAATTCTTATACTCATTTTCAGCCATACATTTATACAATAAAATATTTTGAACGTGTAAACCCAAAACATTTTCCTACTTTTTAACCACACATTCTCTAAAAAACAAAATCACCATTCAAAACTCTATTTTCTCAAAATAATAGCCATCAAACAGGGGCTAAGTCTTGCTCTCTCAATAAATGTGGAGTTGGTTAAATGAAACCTAGTTTTGGCCTAAACTTCCTCTTCTAACCTGTTCTATAGAGATCACGTCTATCTTCAAATCAGGAGCATGCAATTCGCAATACATGCACCAACCACCTAGGTCATCGTTCCCTTAATATATACTCAATCAATGCCATGTCCACTTTTTGTGAGATATTACCAAAAGATAAAAAGAAGAGAAAAACTCTTAAAGACAATCTTGACAATCATTTAATTGATATACCAGAAAATAGGGATCTTTGGGGACTCAAGGGGTGGATTATGATAATGTTCAACTTTCTTTTTGTTGGGTGTACTGATAACGTATTATCCTTTTTGTTGCATTTCTTCCAAAAAAAATAAAAATAATAATAATAATAAAAAGTAAAAAATGTAGCAATACAGGAAACGAAGTTATGATTTTACCTCATGAAATTAAGGAAATTCAATACGTATGAAATTGGGGAAATGATAACTCCGAGATATTGTAGTGTGAGGTGGGATTCTTGAACAAAGAGATCCGAATGCTTCTAAAGAACTAGTTAGATTAATATCTGGAGAACTGCAAGAAATTGACCTACAAGTAAAAAAAGATTTTACTTTTACATGCCTATGTTTCAGGACAACCCTCTTATTAATAAGTTTCATTAAATTTAATTATAAAGCAGTTGATAAGGTGACTAATTTAGTATCATTAAAATTGATTATAAAGCAGTTGATACTGCGACTAAATACCAATGAGTCATCACCCGTACACTTGTACAAATGATTTACTGGGATCTCATTGTCAAACATGGCGGTTTTGGAAACATCTAAATACTTAAATTATCAGCTATTGCCTCAATTTGTCCCGCGTTTTCAGCACAATTACACGGGTTTCATCTTTGCCTGAATTTGCTTTCCCTTAACCAAAATTACCAAGAGCTTTTGAAATTTTAGTCAGACCCAATCTATTTTTTGGACTAAAATTTCCTGAATAGATTTTCATATCAGCACCCTTCTAAACTTCTTTGGAATCCTTGAATGAGGTTGATATATGGGAGGCTCATATTTGCATATTCTTATGGATTGGTTCGAACTGAATGATGTCCACCAATAGATGTCAAATCCACAATAAAATTCCATCTATTTGGATGATTTTGAGTTATTATGTATTTCATATCCTGAGCCAACTCGATCAATCATTTTATAACTTTTCATGATTGACTTGAATTCATCCTTAATCTGGAGTCATTTAAAATCCAGTACATTCATAACTAATTCAGCAAATCCTAGAATCCAAGTACATACAAACGCAAACTAAATATGCTAAAGAGATTGGTCAACGAGTTAATTTCGTAGCTGTCCAACCTAAGTTAACTGTACAGCGTACATGGATGGTCATTCAAAACAAAAAGAATGATAAAAATAGCCTAGCATACAGCTTGGTGTTAAAAGATATTTCACTGAAAAGAAAAGAAATGGCTAAATCAGATAGAATTTCCTAACACGGACGCCGCAAAAATCCCATACGATATAACAAGGCGACTTTCCATTTAACAAATGAAATAAAATGTATAAGATCTGGACGATCTGCATCACAAACTGAACTCAGTTTATTCCTAAACCTTAGAGACTACAAAAGTTTTACACTGTAATCGGTCCAAAAGTTGGGATAACAACCGACATCTTCATAAGACTAATATTTTTCCAGATCCCACACCTCTGCAAGTAGATCTCCAGTAAGTAAAAGTACTAGAGTAAGAAAGATAAGGCAAATCCACAATGTAAAAACAACAGCAATTGAAGTGACAGCCTCTAATATCTACCATGCAATTCACTGCCATACCAAACCCAAAACGATAATTTAGTCCAAAAATCACAACATAAAAAAGAGGAAATTAATGTCTTTTAGTACCTTCGATACTGGATTGGCATATTGGAAGCCTTCCAAATAGCAATCTTCTCAAAAGCCTCAATGGGCAACACAAAATGGGCATTTGGCGGATTACACTTGCCACCACCATCAGGCTCAAACCCATAATTCGGAGCACAGAAATTAGTCGCCGTTACAATAATAGAAGTACCCGGAATACACCACCGTAGATCCTCCACGCACCTTACCTCGTAACACGCGCCACAGATCTGACCCTTTTCAAACAGAACTGTACTCAACCCAGCAGTGGCCTTCCCATAACCACTCTTCTCCAGGTCACCATACCCACAAGCCCCACCGACCGCATCGCGGGGATCCGCAGCCGCGTAGTAGGTGGCCCTGGCGGGCTTCCACCCAGATTGTGCTGCGGCAGCGGGAGAATAGGGGGACGACGTTGAAGAGTGGTAATGGGAGTGAACTGGGTGTAGTTGGAGGAGTGTTAGGGTTAGTAGGAGTGATGGAATCAGGTGAAGAATTGATGTGAATAGAGAAGCCATGGCCAGGGTTAAAGTTTTGCTCGAGTGCTATTAATTTTACTATAAATAGGGTGCAAATAGACGAAGTGGGAATATCTTTTTGAAACATGCTGCAATTACAAAAACAGACAACCTACATATACTCGAAGGGGGGTGGGTGGGTAATTTTTTTTTCTTTAGGGTTGTGTGGGACCCACCCTCATGTGAGAGGGTGTAAAAATTCTATAAAGTAAATAGTTCTTTACAGATTGATTAACCCTATCTTTTATTTGGAATCAAATGTAGTTTCGTCTAAGGACCACACTATTTGAACTTTTTGCAAATGTTAAAAATTGCTCTCCCGTCCAATCAGGATGATTAATACGATTTTTTCAAGGGAAAAGCGATAGGTGATAAGAATCGTCAAATACAATCAATTCGTTCGTACGAAATCGAATGAATGGTAACAAAATGGGCTAAGCTATGAGTCGCCCTATTCCCAAAACAGAGAGTATGACAGTATGGGCCGACATGTAACAAAGCTTACAAATCTCAAATAATATCAATATTCACCTTCAAATCCAATAGAGAACTAAGACCTTGTACCGCTCGTAAAGAGTTCGTTTAGACCTCCTTAATAGAAAAGCACTATCTTAAGAAAATTGCAACTTAAAATAGAGTGGTAGAGCTTTGGCTAGTTTCAGATCGACGCCACCACAGAGTCGCCTAGCACTAACTACAATAATCGCGTAATCTCCATCATTGATATAAATACAGAAACGCAATAACACAGAAAGAGAAAAAAAAGTGGAAAAAAGACCGACGTCCCTTAGAAAAGAGTTGTCGGAACCCTAGTTGCGACAGGAACCTAGAAGATCGGACCCCTAACCCTAAAAACGTTGAGATGTTTTAAAGAGGGAGGCTCGAATCGATGTTTAATACGTATTAAAAAATAGTAAAATATATAAAATTCTAATTTATTTATGGAACTAAACAAATATAAGATTTGAATTTTTAAAAAAATAGTATTTAAATATTTCTACCAAACATATCATACTTTTTTACAACACTTATTTCATTAAATTGCATAATAAGGTGTAATTACTTGGAATACGGAAATTATATAACGAATGTGCGGGTTATTTTTTTAATAACCAAAGTATGACGTTCTAAAGAAAAATAGCACTTGGAGCCAGGAGGGCTATGTAAGCTTCAAATAAAAGATAAATAATAATAATAAATTATCCCGTTTGAAGACATGGAATTTAACGTAATACATAAATATATAGCTCTTTTGCACATGTCGAGCTTCTGCAAATCATGTGCACCTGAGAAGTATCTAACGGGTTCATCATTAGACTCCAAATCGTTGTTCGAGAATCATCATACGAAGTTACTATCACAATCCAATTTGATAATTCCATGTATTGTCATGTTTAATCTTAATAGAAGGTGCNTTCTGCAAATCATGTGCACCTGAGAAGTATCTAACGGGTTCATCATTAGACTCCAAATCGTTGTTCGAGAATCATCATACGAAGTTACTATCACAATCCAATTTGATAATTCCATGTATTGTCATGTTTAATCTTAATAGAAGGTGCTACATTTATACGAACATGGGAATGAGTATAAAGAGGAGTTATTGACTTTTTTTTTTTGGGGGGAGGGGGAGGGGGGGGGGGGGTTCCACACGTTGAGAGAAAGAGAATACAATTAGAGATTGAAGAGCGCAATTCAAGGGAGAAAAATATCAAGAAATTCAAATTTTGAAGCAATGATTGAAAGAGGAGGAAGATCATGGTGCAAGATTAATTTCCTTTTCTACATTTTTATTCAAAATCGGCGATGTATTTATTCAATAACAATTTCTTATTTTTTTTTTTTTTGCGTTACA
>CAIGRT010117094.1:0-13027 GCA_903798405.1 Fraxinus platypoda | reverse complement strand
ATCTCCAAAGATTTTGTTGTGAACTTTCGATGTGGAATAAAAAAAATTTTGTTTGACATTATTAAAATTGATTAATATCATCAACGGATTTTCCATAGGTAATATGAATTAATCTTCACCTATGGAATTTTCATTGGCGAAGAAGCTTAATTTAAAACAAAAAAAAATTAATTAATTACCCTTCACCTATGGATATTCCGTAGGAAAATGTTTGAATTTTGCAATTATTAAAATTGATTAATATTAAAAACGACAATTCCATTGGTAATATGAACTACTCTTCATCCATGAAAAATTCGTAGGTGAAAGTTTGACAAATATTTTGTCAACTCCAAGTGTACATCCTCGTTGACATTTGATGTGGTGTTAAAAGATGAATGAAGGGAAAATTGTTCGTTTTTTTTAAATCGTCCAATAGTGTGTTGTCACATTGCACAATGTAAAATATGATATACATATAGCATGATTGAAAAAAGAAACACACATACTTGAATGTCGTTACAATATTTCCTTGAGCAGCAAACCATAGAAGAACCACATAACAGCGCTTATTGTGAGAAAAAATGATAGAAGAAATGGCATGTATTCAACGCTCTTTGTTCGTATAACTTGTTTCTGCCAAGTAAATATATAAAAATGAAACAAAGAAATAAGAACGTGAGAGGAAAATTAATTGATTTTCTATTTTAATTTTTTTTATGCTTACCACGATGCCTAACGGGGCAATAAATACACACAATGAAAATACAAGACAAATCCATCCAACAACGTGGGCACGTTCCGAAGCTTTCACCAGAAGTTGATTTGAGAGAATGATCAGACCAAACCCACAAACTATCAGTAGTAAAATTAACTTTATAGTTTGTACCTGCATTTCAAAAAAGTTCGAATATAATTTGTCGAAAATAGTTCATCTATATAAACTCGTAATCTATTTTATCGTTTAAACTTTTAGACAAAATGATTTGATAAGGTATTCTTTACCTTCTTTGGTGCATAGAAGAGATAAAAGCAAATGTATATAGTTTCAATGAAACATCCGACGGAATTTATGGTAATAAGAAGTGTGGTATTATCCGACTTGAGAAATGCATAGTACATCCATAGCATGGCACTGAATAGAGCAACAACATAAGGAACTGATTGGAATCCTTCACTCGACTTTTTCTTATAAATTTGATAGAATGTTGGCCTGCAATAATTAAAAATTAAAATCCAATAATAATTTTAATTGAATAAAGTTTTTAACTAAAGTAGTATAATGAAACTTACATTGGAGCAAGATAGACCATGAAGGAGATTATATTACCTACAAAATGAAGGGAAAAAAGTATTTATATATCATTGCATAGATGTTTTAAGTAACAATTGTATGTAAATTTGAGGAATGTAACTTGTGGTAACAATATATAACGTTGTTATGTACGTGCAATATAATTTAAAGAAAATATTCAATATCATAAGTTATAACTAGACAATACAATTTATAAAATAAAGATTATGTGAAGTTGCATTTGCGTAGTTGATTTTGTTTTCATGCATGTAAATTATGGATGTGAATGTGATGACTGCCAAACCCATTCACAATAAATTTATTAGTACATTTCACAGAGTGACGCGTGTCATTCAAGGAGGATTTTGACCAGCGCAAGAAAAAAGAAATTAAGCCCCGTTTGGTGCACATTTTGAAAGTAACAATGCATTTTTACTGTTGATGTGATGTGGAATATGTGGTTGAAAAAGAAGGAAAAGTTATTGATGTGATGAAAAATATTATTTTACTGAAGAATGTGTGATTGAAAATGAGTAGAAGAATGAGAATGAAAAAAATAATGTGGACCAAACAGGGCCTAAGAAACACGATTAGTTAGTGTATTTTTTTTTCCATAGAAAATGTAAAAAAATTAAGGATAAATAATACTTAGGTTTTACCAAGTACGCCAAATGCAAGAACCCAGTCTCCAGAGAAAACTGCCATCTCCCTTGGCCAAATTTTGAAACTAAGAAATAAATTATTAGCTATCTGAACTCTGATGGACAATAAGGAATGATTATGGTGCCTATTTATATAGAGTGTATATGGGACACTAGTGCATTAATGTAAGGGTTAGCCAGGATTTTTTTAAAATGAAAAATAACAGATAATTTCTTGTAAAAGAGAGGAGCCCTTTATCAACTTTTATATTTACTGAACGAAAAATTGCGCCACTTGTTCTCCGGTCGGTTAAGGATAGAATGTCAAATCGAATAAAGACAAATATATTAATCAAGAAATGAGAACTTGAATACTTATTTTAATTTTTATGATCAATCATCAATTTTTAATACGATATTAGAGTAAACAAAAGTTCAAACTTTAAGTCTCTTCGTCACTCATTTAATGAAATTGTGCATGTGTCTGACTTTGGTGGGAAAAATAAATCATATCTACACATAAATAAGCATGTTGAAAATAATATTTAAATGATATAAATGTGATATTTTTTAATCTTTTAGATCAAATGGCGAAGTCTAATGCTTTTGTAGCAAGTGGATTGCAAAATCTCTTTGAAAATGTAGCAAGTTGGTCATTAATTTTCATTGTGTTGCACTATCAACCTTCAATAATAAAAATTGTTCAAATCAGCATTAAATCGTTACATGTTCCTCGTATGTCTAATTTTGTCAAGCTAGATTGCTTCTGCTTAGAAACTTGAAGTGAAGCATGATTTTATGAAAATAACACAATAATATAAAGAAGTTTTGAACGATGTTTTCACTGAAATTACGATGCAAATATAATGAAAGGTCGGGAACCTCTAGTGCAATTTTATATGTATTTGATTATCTTGTCCAATCCTCTTGGCTTTAAAGCTTACAACTTATCCATAAAATTTATGGGGAATGTTTGATTCTTTTATTTTCGTATGGGACTCTACCCCAAAATGATCTCCAATTCAGCAATAAACCAATACAAAAAGGTAAACATGACCAATTATTTTTTTCCACATGGCGATAATTATAGAAAAAGGACCTATTCTTTTACTCTTAATTTGAAGATTAGTGCAGCAATAGTGAGATGAAAAATCAAGATATGATTTAGTAGGCTTATCTTGCCTTCGTGGTTTATGTCATACTTGGGATGAGATTTGTTTCCAAATAGAAATGCTGGCGTGAGTTTTTAATCATTGCAATTCAAATAGGTAGAGCGAGATTTATTTATTTACACGTAGCTTCGCAAATTGAATATATTTTTTAATCGAAAACCTATTACGCGCACGATTATTATAAATTCATAACTGCGACATTTGAACAAGTATTATTTTGTCTAATTTTGATACCATTTTAACCATCTAATCTAAATTTTCGAATATATATGAACTAGCTGGTTTCAGCTAGAAACAGACCCAACCCACTATCCATTTCCTTGTAAGTTTTTTTTCCTCGATTTTGTGATGCATGTAGAGGGATACCCTTATTACTTTACGTCATTATGTTTAGAGAGAAATACTTTCTATAGCCAACTCGTCAACTTACAATTTCTGTAAAAACTAAGTCCCTGTTTGATTCCTTTTAAAACAAAACTCTTAAATTCTCGTAAACATTCTATGTCTACATGTTTTTAATAACCGCCACCATTCGAGAATTGTTCCTTAAGATTCCATATATGGATATCTTTTTGTCCATGAAAAGTTCCTTATCACTAATTTTTCCAAACCCTATTCCAAAAGGATGCGTGAGCCCAGATGTTTTTAGGTTTGTAGCGAGCAGGTGTTTACTGGGACAGACTGGTTATGATTTTCTTTAAAGCAAGTGAAAATAAAAGTCAAAAAAAAAAAAATCTAATTGAGGACTGCACAAGGGCTCAACACTTGTATCACGTATGTGTATGTGATGTTACGTACTTGACTCGTTAATGGAGGTAGCGTTTTCAAAATTGAAAGGACTAGAGTAAGAGATAAATAGAAAAGATCATAAAGAGGTTGTTTGGTACGATTTTTAAAAAGTAAAAACGTGACTTGTGAGATTAAGAATCTACTTTAGTTTTGAGTTATGTTAGGTTTTGTGACCCAAATTCGAACTAAAGTTTGCGTGGTTTGGAGTATTGTGTTGGAATTTAATTTGTCACGTGGATTTATATATAAAATTAATTGTGTATAAATGCTAACTTAAAGTTAAGTTCGTTTAAAGTGATCTAATAAGGAATTTAAGTTATTGAGCTTTGAGCATTTAAATAAAATGTGGGTCTGATTATATGTGTAGAGACCAGATCCATTAGTATTGTATTTGACGTTGAGCCGAATATGTATGGAAATATAAATAGGGTTATTTTCTCCAATTAATATATAATTTCTCGTTCTTTGTGTTATCCCATCAACACAAGAATAATAAAAGAAAACATATTGAAAATGAAGATTCAAAATCCACAATCAAGAATAAGAAATCAACAATTAAGAAGAAGGAACTAAGACAATCAAGATTAGGAGCAAGAAGTCAAAATCAAGAATTCAAGAACTAAAATGAGATAATATTCAAGATTAAAGATTAAGAAGTTAATTTTGAAGAGATTACAGTTGATCTTCAAAATTCAAGATCTAGTTATAAAGAGTTGTCGTGGAAACTCGCTCCAATGATCTTCAAAACAGTATTTTTCGGGCTCGATTTCACATTACATTTTTCATCCAATATGTAGGAGTATGTTATGCTTTAGTTGGACCAATAATAGAGTTAAATGAGCCAAAATTCAAAGTCATCCAATATGTTAATATATATGGACCGTGAGTAATATTAATTTCTTAAACTACTTTCAACGATCCATATTGTTTCCGGGTCGTGCCTTTAGACTTGGTTGTTGGTAACAATTTCAAACATCAGCTAATGCTAATGAAATTTAATCCAACGTTTACATCATAGTTCAGGATTCATTGGGTATCAAAACCCAACAAATCTCCACCCTGATACCCAATCAGCCTGCAAGCAATCAAAAAACACAAAGTTATTACTTGCATAATCAAGGCAACCAATAAAATTGAGATCACAGACCTTACCTAATGTTTCGAACCCAAAACACATACCACGCCTTCTACATGTACTCACAGGACTAACGTGCAATAAGTACCCCAAGTAGAAACAGATAATCACAGTAAACAATCAAGAACAAATAATCATACGATGAAGATATAACACATGATAACCCACAGATTTTTTTTTCGGAAAACACGTTCACACAGAATAACAAATTAACACCAAGTTAATCAACAAACGACCAACACATATGTAACAAATGAGTAAATGACCCCACAAAAATATCTCACCACACTTAACCTATCACATTCCATTTTGCTCACAACTCAAGAACACATTTCTTCTTTCATCTCCCACCATGTTCACTAGACTGATCACTAACCTCATGTCTAACTGGTAAAACATAATAGATCCTAAATCCATGGAATAATCATCTATCATCACATCACTTCTCCCAACATAAGTAAATAATTGGTTTCCACTTAACAGAAGTGATAAAATTATCACTCTCACACGCCACATGAATAAGGTCTTTCAAAGATAAATGATTCCAACATTTAATCACCTCTCTACTCGTAATCAAAATGTCACACTCCACATCCCCAGTTAAAACCACCAATGTACCCTTAAGCATCTATACTTTACCTTACCAAAAGACACTCAACACACTTATCGCCAATGCATCCCAACATACTATGCATGCAAAACACATTACACCAAGTAATCACATTGCTATCAAATTCATGCAAATGCACATATCAAACACATTGAAATTCAACATAATTAAGTAATTACACGCATACATAAAGGATTACACAGATATGCACACGTAGTAACCAGGTTTACTCTCCATAAATCTCGCTAGGGTCATCACTCGACCCTATAGCCACATTCGCCGCACCTCTCATCTTACCCTTCTGCTTATCATTATTCGTGGGACAATCCCTTACAAAGTGTCCAGACTTATCACAGTTGTAACACCGCTTACCACTGCACTTGTCCTGACCCTTTTTCTTACCATCCTCATCACTCGAGTCACTACTCGAATCACTACGTCTTGAGCTCTACCCAACTCATCTGCTTAAACTTCATTCTACTCCTCATCATATGTAGCTCACCACTTCTATTGTCTTCTTTTTTAGCCTTAATCTCCNTAGCCACATTCGCCGCACCTCTCATCTTACCCTTCTGCTTATCATTATTCGTGGGACAATCCCTTACAAAGTGTCCAGACTTATCACAGTTGTAACACCGCTTACCACTGCACTTGTCCTGACCCTTTTTCTTACCATCCTCATCACTCGAGTCACTACTTTCTTGAGCTTTACCCAAATTCATCTGCTTAAACTTCATTCTACTCCTTATTATATGTAACTCAGAACTTCTCTTATCCTCTTTTTGGGCCTTAATTTCCATTTCTTTACTTCTACGAGAATCAATGACAATCTCAGATGTTAAGGTGTCTCTATCATATTTAATCGCATTGTTAATCTCCCTATATGAGTCAGGCATAAAATTCAGCAAATGATGTCCTTATAAATTTCATACACATTCTCATCACAATTAACAATACTTGAACAAGTTTGTTAAAAATATCCTACTATCATCAAGATCATTTGTTCGAGTCACTACTCGAATCACTACTTTCTTGAGCTCTACCCAAATTTATCTGCTTAAACTTCATTCTACTCCTCATTATATGTAACTCAGAACTTCTCTTATCCCTTTTTTGGGCCTTAATCTCCATCTCTTTACTTCTAAGAGAATCAATGACAATTTCAGATGTTAAGGTGTCTCTATCATATTTAATCGCATTGTTAATCTCCCTATATGAGTCAGACATAAAATTCAGCAAATGATGTCCTTATAAATTTCATACACATTCTCATCACAATTAACGATACTTGAACAAGTTTGTTAAAAAATCCTACTATCATCAAGATCATTTGATTGATCTATTTTAAAACTGATAGATCTTTCAAGTAAGTACAACTTATTAGGAGTATATTTAAGTAAAATATAAGTTTTTCAACTTTTTTCAAAGTTCTTTTGTAGAATCATGTTTTCCAACTTTTCTCAAAACAATGTTGACAGGTGTAAAATAATTGAAATGTAAGCGAGTTTGTCATATTCTTAATTTTTCGCTTCTGTCAAATTTATTAGAAATTTGCCATCTATGACTTTTGAAACCTTTTGTTGAACCAAAATTTCCTTCATCTTTTATTTCCAAATTGAAAAATTTCATTCTCCATTGAAAATTTCAACTTCGAAATGTGAATACATTCTGAAAACAGAACAACCTAAGTGTATAAATAGGCCACACAAAGTAATCATAAGGCCGCAATATACACTGTTCTAGATTTTCAGGGTTTTGTGAAACTCGAGATCTCAGTATCAAGGGAATGTTCAAACGGGTCAAATCTAGATGTTCTAATAGAAAATCAATACAACACGAAGGTACTTCGATAAAAAATTCAAATTCTCACGCAATGCAGTCTAATACAGTGACTAAACGACAATTAAAACACAAAAGCAATTACCAACTTGCAATCGGATTCAATATTTCAAATAGAGAAAATAATTCCTAAATCTCTAGCACGGGTAATCGTTATCCTACACGGTAACCCCAATTCTAAAGTCACCCCATATGATGATGCGCTAATACTGACATTTAAATTGGGATAAGTCAATATATTAGAGCGGACAAATCGGAGTCCGTAAATAATGAGAGATGTGAATTTACCACTTTAGGGCCACTACTATCCGCTCTAAAGTTTTCAGTAATTGCAGAAATCAATCAACCACGATTGAATCCTGAACGCGCAAAGAGCAAAATCCAGATTCCACAATATAACCTGAAACAGAAAACTAACACATAAATGTCAGAAAAAATGTTAGGAACAAACTGATTGTTGGTAACAATTCCACTCATCGGTCAATGTCTATGAAATTCAATACAACATTTACATCATGGCTCGGAAGATATTAGGTATCAAAACTCAATAAGAGTTATTCTCAATGAACTAAAGAATGTTCCGCATTTAATAATTTTAGTAATTAGATTTTCAAATTCTTGAAATTTAGAGTTTTAATAAAATCTATCATATTGAGCCCCCGTTTAGCCCTCATTAAATTATAATTCATTTTTCTCTCTCTTATTTTCAACCACAAAATCTTTCATAAAATAATATCACACATAAATCGAAATTTTTTCCTTCTTTTTCAATTACACATTCTTAAAAAAACACTATTCCAAAAATTATAATTTCATATAATGGGGGCCAAACAGAGACAGAGTGAGAAAATGTCAAAATATGGTCCAAGAAGGAAAAATGGAGTTGACGGTGCCCGCCTAACACTCGAGCAGCTGGATTAATTTTTTAGCTCAGAGCTGCAGCTTGCCTAACGCCTGTTTGGTGCTCGAGTGACGCCCCTAGAGATCACCAAGCTCTAGCTAGAATCTCGAGTGCCGCAACATTCTGAATTTTTCTTGTTTTGTATTTACATGCATTGTTTGACCTAGTTTCCATATTTAGACTATTTCTAGGATTTGGCATCCGCCTCTATAAATAGTAGACCCTTCTTTACTAGTTGCGTATTACTGAAAGTTAGAATCATTGTGTAGGAATACAATTATTGTATTTTTCCCCATTATAAATGTTGAATAAAATCTCTAATTCTTCTACCAAATTAAATTATTGTCTTTGTGGTCATCTTTTTGTTGTGATCAATACTTCATATCGTTTCGTATAACCTCATCTAGTTTCTAACAAGTGATGTCATTTCTTTGATTTTTTTATTTGCTCGAGGTTATTGTTCTTGATGGCAACCATGAAATATGACATTTCGCTTTTAGATCGCAGCACTAGATTCTCATTGTGGTAGGGATGATGCGAGTAGTACTCGCTCAGATAGATTTGGATGATGCGTTATTATGATTTAACAAGATACATACAACTTGGACGAATGAGAAACAACAGAAGGATCAGAAGGCATTTTCACAAATTCATCTTCATTTTTCGAATAACATTTTTCAGGACCTTTAAAAGAGAAGTATGATGTTGCCTTGTGGTTGAAGATTGAGCAATTATGCACGATTAAGAATCTAACCAAAAAAATTGCATTTGAAGCAATATTTGTATTCTCATCGGATGACAGAATGCGAATCTTTGGAAGATTACCTAACTCTCTTTGAGGAGATCGTAACTGATTTGGAGACATTGGAGGTAAAGTACAAAGAAGAAGAATTAGCCTTAATTCTTTTGTGTTCATTGCTCGCTTCGTTTACTTCGTTTAGAGACATGATATATGTAGTCGTGATACTCTCACAATTGAAGATACGTACGATGCTTGATTTTCAAATGAGAAGATAAAACATCTGGAAGGATCTGAGGCTAGAGATGGAAAATGCCTTGTTGTTCATGGTAGTCATGGAAGAGACATGTCAAATTCTAATTTCAGTAATCAAGTTTTTTTTATTGCAAGAAGAAATGACATATCAAGAGGTATTGCAACAAGTTGCAGAACAAATAAAATTTGGCTTCAAATCAGAAAGAAAGTCAATCCGATACTTCAAGTGAAGTCGATGTCGCAAAGGACTATTTGAGTGATGGAGATATCTTGACTATTTCTGACTTCGACTCCAATCCTGACGAGCATTGGATTCTAGATTCAGCTTGTGGTTTTCATATGTGTCCCAACTGAGATTTGTTTGTAACATATGAAACAGTTTTGAAAGGTATCGTGGTCATGGAAAACAACGCACCTTTCAGTACCTAGTATTGGTAGAGTCAGACTTATACTGCTGGATGGGACATTAGAACACTTGATCACATTTGACATGTTCCAAAGTTGAAGAAAAATCTCATCTTGTTGGCTACTCTAGATTCAGAAGGGTACAAGTTCAATGGTGGTTGTGGAGGTTTGAAAGTTTATAAAGGTGTCCGAATTGTAAAGGATGGTCAAAAAAGGTCCCAGCTATTCATTTTGCAAGGTCGTGAATAATCGTTGAAGATTAATCAGAGAAGGTTTAGTATCGGGGTGGGTATTAAGTTTGGTACAATACTGTTGGGATTTAGTTTGGGATCCGTGTTGAAGAATACAGCTCACTTGAGTTCGAAGGAAATGGGTAATTTCGCTTTGCCACCATCATCTACGGTGCTATCGTATTCAATTGCTAAGGACAGACCCATTGAAGAAAGGTACAAAGAACTTGATTTTGTTACGCATGCTTTAAGTTTATTTGAAGGTGATCAGTTTAGCAAGGGGCTTTAAACAAAAGCATTTAGTGTTGATTCTGTTTCAGGGTATGTTTTGGCCCTGTTTGGTAAATTTTAAATCATTGTAATTTTTTTGGGAGTCAAGATAATTCTGTAAATTTGTGTTGGATTCATTTATCCTGGTTGGATATCGTGAAAGAGGTTGAGAATTTTTTGAGTTCGTTGGAGAAAATAGTTTGGTTTTTTATTGAAGAGTTTAGTTCATTCCTTGTAGTCAAGTTTTTCTTCATGTGGAGAAGTTTTGGAGCTTTGCATCAAAATTTGTGTCAAGGTGGAGATTGTTGGATTTTGTAACCTAAATTCGGACTGGTGTTTGCATGGTTTAGAGTATTGGGGTTGAAAATGTCAAAATAGAGTCCAAGAGGGAAAACTGGAGTTGACTACACTTGTCTACCGCTATCCCAACGCTCGAGTGTGGAGCAGATTTTTTACCAGGGAGCTATAGCTCGCTTAGTATTCGAGCGACGCCCATAGCACTCACCTAGAGCTAGCTAGGTGCTCGAGTGCTGTAGCATTCCGGGATTTTCTTTGTTTTGTCTTTACACGCGTCTTTTGACATAGTTTCCATCTTTAGCACTATTTCTAAGGTATGGCATGCACCGCTATAAATAGTAGACTCTTATTTATAAGTTTTGTATTACTAAAAGTTTGAATCATTGTGTAGGAACACAATTATTGTATTTTTTTCTCTATTATAGTTGTTGAACAAAATCTCCAATTCTTCTGCCAAAATAAATTCTTGTTTTTGTGTTCATTTTGTTGTTGTGATCAGTACTTCATATCATGCCGTATAACCTCGTCCAAATTTTAACAAGTTAATCTATCTTAACTTTTTTTGAAATGATTATTTCACATTTTTTGGTCATTTTCCAATAAAAAAAAAAGTGAATTAAAGTGCGTTGTATATTATTCTGAAAAAAATCAAAATCTTGTTGGTATTTGTTCCTCAATTGATCTCCTTGATTTCATGTCTTTGAACATGAGTAGAGAAAGGTATTAAAACTAGAGTCAATACTAGAGATACTCCTCACTTTCATGACAATACTAGAGACATTTATTCACGTTTCAAAAATATCACTATCCTTCGCTATTTATAATTTTGAGTATCATACTCAACCTTGATCACTTTTACTATTTAGTGGTTAAATATAAATTATTAATATCTAAATTACCCTTGAGAACAATATATAAAACGTCATATCACATATGCAATAATTTGACCATTTTATAAAATAATCATATGTATGTGAGTCAATTACATTCATCATAAATGTTCTCGTGCCTCTAGTGGGTAGGATCTCACAGTTGATGTGGCGTGGCCACGCCAACGGTGCTTTTTGTGGTATTGAATTTTTCATTTTCGTTTTACCCCACATCACACACCACCGCCGTTGTCAACTCATCTCATTTAAGTGGAAAGATTTACCTTTCCCATCACTCCAAATAAATTCCCCACACTCACCCTAACAAATATTTAGCAACCCACCCCACCTCACCCCACTCATCATTTTGTCCAACCAAATTGTGATTTCAACCATTTATTTTTGCTTTCTTAAATTTGTGCTTTGGCTTTTTTCCACACCCCACCTCGATCACGTTATCACATTGCTTTCTCACGTTATAATATTTTGTTATTAATAAAACTAACTTATGAATAATTCCATTGAAATATATAATATTTTTTTATTCATGTAATGCCAAATTGTCGACAATTTCATTGCGGTGTTACTAACTTGTGTAATATTTACAAGCGAAATTACACATGTATTAAGGATTTTGCAATGTCATTGATTTTTACCAATTTGTATGCAATTTAACGAAAATATTTACTGTTGTTAATAACAAACATATAAAGCAAATATTTCATCGTCTCTAAAAAATTATTATTTGAAAATACAAATGAAACTACGGATAAAAAAACGTGTTCCGACATTGTAATTGCTATTGGCAATACTTGTGTACGTGTCGTCTTCTATAAAATCATCCATCTCGTGATCGAAATTGGGATTATATGGTTCATCCACCAAATTTGACATGAGAAAATAGAAATAGTATTAGATGAGTTGCATAACATATTAGTAACGAGCAATTTTATAATTTTATTTTATATTTAATTCTTCTTTTTTATTTGTTGTGTGGAATTTAAATACAAATCAATTTTATCAAGAGAAGTTTCTAAATATATTATTGTCAAATAGTATCTCACCACATAAGTTAATTTTGAAAAGAAATTGTCAAACGATACTCTTTAAGGAATCTAGACTCATCCAACGATTTTACAACGGAATAAGAATGATTTATCGCGATTTCATGAAACATATTATTCATTCAGAAATAACTACTGGACAACATACTGCAAAATAAGTTTTCTTTCTACACATCCTATTAACTCCAACAAATGATGAATGATATCAATTCAAATTCAAGACAACAATTTTCAATACATCTCTGTTTGCAACCATTAACAAGGCTCAATGACAAATAGTATCTACTATTGGAATATACATTCGTGAACATGTAATATCTCATGGGCAACTATATTTCACCCATTTTTTTTAATTTTTTTTATTGCAAAATTTCAATACAAACAACGAAAGTCTTGGTAACAGAAAATAAAAAAAAAAAGTTGTAGGACATTGACAAAAAATATTGTATATAAAGAAATGTTATTTTAATTTATTCGACCTTTCACATTATATACATAATATTAGAATCCCACATTGCTTGGAAAAATATAAATGATC
>CAIGRT010117093.1:0-10935 GCA_903798405.1 Fraxinus platypoda | reverse complement strand
TTCAAACGGCTGGCTCCGCCCCTGACTTAGAGGATACATTTTTTTAATTTTTAACAAATATGAAACAGAAGGAAAAGACAAAACTTTTTCACACCGATCATTATTTATTTTCACGTTGATTCAACTGATAATTAGTTACTTTTACTTCCGGTATGAGTTAAAATCTAGATAAATTATAAGTCAAAGTCAACAATTAATTTTAACCACATTTTATATATCCAAAATTTCACTAAGATAATTCATCAACTTTTATGAAAATCTATTAAAACTCTTATTTTTAGCTTACATTATATAGGGACTTAATTTTATTTTATCTATGCTAATCAGTAATGTCACCACCCAAATCTCTATGCTCAATACCGTTGTTTTATGATAGACTTAAGTTGAAACCTGAAAGCAATTAATTTACATGTTCAAAAAATAATAATAATAAAATCCCCCAACTTCAAACGGTTGGCTCCGCCCCTGACTTAGAGGATACATTTTTTTAATTTTTAACAAATATGAAACAGAAGGAAAAGACAAAACTTTTTCACACCGATCATTATTTATTTTCACGTTGATTCAACTGATAATTAGTTACTTTTACTTCTGGTATGAGTTAAAATCTAGATAAATTATAAGTCAAAGTCAACAATTAATTTTAACCACATTTTATATATCCAAATTTTCACTAAGATAATTCATCAACTTTTATGAAAATCTATTAAAACTCTTATTTTTAGCTTACATTATATAGGGACTTAATTTTATTTTATCTATGCTAATCAGTAATGTCACCACCCAAATCTCTATGCTCGAGACCGTTGTTTTATGATAGACTTAAGTTGAAACCTGAAAGCAATTAATTAACATGTTAAAAATAATAATAATAATAATATAATAATAATAAAATAAAAATAATAATAATAAACTCTTATTTCCCTTCAAAATTGTAGAAAAAATTACCTATCAAAACCCCATTTTTTTCATCGGAGACAAGATTTCATTAAAAACCTTAAAAATTTCAAAGAGTAAGAAAGACTTCTCAGCCAAAAGGTAAACAACCGCATAAAATAAATACTAATGTTTAACCTAGAGATTGTTATTAAGCCCCAATTTGGTGGAGATTAAAATCAGATTTTTAATAAAATTTGATAGAAGTCGACGAAATGTGTGGTTAAAAAGTTGTGATTCTCATGAAATGTGTTGTTAAAATTAATTGTTGACTTTGACTTGAATTAAAATCTTAATTCTAAGTTCCACCAAACAGGGGCCAAGATCTTGGGTTTTATCGTAAAAAGATTAATCTAGTTAAGATGAGTAGACGAATCTTGACATTCGTGTCAAAACATAGAGTTCCTTCTTAAAAGATCTACATTATTAAGAAGAGTAATCCAAATCTTTATACATTGATTATCATTAATCGATATGAGATTCATCCTCAACACTAATTCATATTGCAGATAGTTTTATGGGTGGCGATCCCAGAGCTATTGGGGAAAGGATCAACGACCGTGGTTATGACGATCCTCTTGATAATGTTTCTATTTCAATACTTACCCAAAATATATCACTCGATTCGCTTGTTGCGCCGCATGCAAAATCTCTCGGGATATATGTTTGGTACTATTTGGTGGGGGATTGCCCTCAACATGATTGCTTACTTTGTCGCGTCGCATGTAAGTAAAGCTTACTCTATCTCAATTACAGAGCTTCCAAGAATATTATATATTCTTTTTTAGTCTTATAATTGAGTTTATTAGTGTTATTGCTATAATCAGTTAGGACACGTAATCGAAAATTATTATCAAATTATTGTAATTAAGTTTAAATAAGTATATAGTTAATGAGATTTATTATTGGTTATAAGTTCATAATTATAATTGCATAGCCAGCTACTTTTTGTATAGTCTTAGAGCCATATTTAAATATTAAATAGCATTACGTTTCATTTTCAAGACTTCTATTAGGGTCCGTTTGATAGGTAAAGGTGGAAAGGAATTCCAATTCTATGTTAGTTGAAAAATAAAAGCCCACCAAACTCATAGGAATTCTTTTTCCATGAAAACAAAGAAAATGCAGCTTAAAGTGGTTGTACCTTGGAATTCAGTTTTCATTTCCAAATTTCAATCAAACAGCTAAAGTGGAATTCATTTTTCTCGGATGTGACATTTTCCATGAAAATGCCCACCAAACTCATAGGAATTCTTTTTCCATGAAAACAAAGAAAATACAGTTTAAAGTGGTTGTACCTTGGAATTCGATTTCCATTTCCACGTTGCAATCAAACGGTCAAAGTGGAATTCGTTTTCCTCGGATCTGACATTTTTCATGAAAAATGTGTCAATCAAGCAAGGCCTTAATGAAGTTTAGTTATATGTTTAATATATTGAATTGGACATAACTGAGTAGAATTAAAGAAAAATATACATGAGAACAAAAATTATTGCTACATATCAATTGCCCCTAAACACCCACACCCTTGCCAGATTTCTTAATGGTTTTGATTATTTTGGGTGGAACCGTGCATGAGGTTAGGAAAATTAGTGTTTGTTAGTTTTTTGAATAATGTAATTTGAATTGTATTTTTCAATCCATCAAATCGGTGATTTTTATCGTTTTTCAAATTTTCTCCTCCAAAACAATTATTTTCAAATGTACCCTAAAAATGAATGAAGCTTGGACAATTATTTCCAAATTTTCTTTCACTTTTACCATCTCTAAAACAATTATTCAAATACATACCTACCCTTTTTATATATGAGCATGTGTAATTTAATTCTTTTTAAAAAAAAATCAAAAAAATTGAAAAATAAATTCTCAAGCATGGATTAGACCGTTTTTAAAAAATCACTCAAAATCGAATCCTTCACAGAAGCCTAAAATCGATACTTTAAGAAAAATCATAACCGGTACGCCAAAACTCCCTAACACCTCCTTAGAGTTTATTCGTTTTTTCTCTTTTTGTATAAATCACCGAATTTGTTTATTCAAATTACTGAATCCAACCAAATTTGTCTATTATAATGTTTAATCTTAAGTTTGACAGTTTAGAAATCCATGATAGTATGTTTTGTTGTGCTTAAAAAAACAAATAAATAAATTTACTTAGTTTCTAAATATCTCTAAGAGGTACCTTTCTTTTTTCTTACTTTTTAAGTATAAAAAGTAATTTATTTTGAAAGTAACATTAGCTTATTGTTACAATGAATAATTTACTTATTTTAAAATTTTAATGATATAATCAAACCATTCAAAGTAGTGAATCTTTAATTANGAATAATTTACTTATTTTAAAATTTTAATGATATAATCAAACCATTCAAAGTAGTGAATCTTTAATTATAGGCTGTGGGAGCATGCTGGTACTTGCTAGGGATACAAAGGGCTGCAAAATGCTTAATGCAACAATGCATGCACATAAAGGGCTGCAACAGGAGAATGATGGCATGTCAAGAACCAATATATTATGGAACAAGCAATTTAATTAAAGAAAGATCAAGATTTATTTGGGGGGAGAACAAAACTGCAAGGTCTACTTGCCTCGAAAATTACGATAATTTCGATTATGGAGCTTATAAGTGGACTGTTCAACTTATTACAAATGATAATCGCTTGGAAAAGATACTATTTCCCATATTTTGGGGCCTCATGACTCTCAGGTAACCACTTGTTTATTTTCATTGTCTTAGCATTTTACCAGTGTTATAATTAATGTTCTGAATGAAATTTACAGTACATTTGGGAACTTGGAGAGCACAACAGATTGGTTAGAAGTGATTTTCATTATCATTGTTCTTACCACTGGACTACTGCTGGTCACAATGTTGATTGGTAACATCAAGGTACTTAAAAATCGACTATTTGTCGCGATGATAATGGATTGATCGGATTTTGCCTCGTGTCTTTTAATTTTCGTTAACAATGCCAGGTGTTCTTGCACGCAACGACGTCAAAGAAACAGGCAATGCAATTGAAGATGCGGAACATAGAATGGTGGATGAGGAAGAGACGATTGCCTCTGGCATTCAAGCAAAGAGTAAGGAACTATGAAAGACAGCGATGGGCTGCAATGCGCGGAGTAGACGAATGTGAGATGACGCGTAATCTCCCTGAGGGACTTAGAAGGGACATAAAATATCATCTCTGTTTGGACTTGGTTAGACAGGTAATTAACTAACTCATTATTAAAGGCACCGTGTCATAGGTAACATCATGTTTGGTACATAATACTAAACGCGTATTTGCAAGTATTTCAGGTTCCTTTGTTCCAGCATATGGATAATCTGGTCTTGGAAAATATCTGTGACCGTGTGAAGTCCCTTATATTCACAAAGGGAGAAACAGTGAGTTCAAACTCTTAGCAGTTATGATTTATATTCAGGGTACTAATTCTAATAGATCTTCTTCTTCTTCTCTATTGAATTTAAGATAAGTAGAGAGGGTGATCCAGTACAAAGAATGTTATTCATAGTAAGAGGGCATCTTCAAAGCAGCCAAGTACTCCGAGATGGCGTAATGAGTTGCTGCATGTTAGGCCCCGGAAATTTTAGCGGGGACGAGCTCTTGTCCTGGTGTCTGCGAAGACCATTTGTTGAACGTCTTCCGCCTTCTTCCTCGACCCTTACAACTCTAGAAACTACCGAAGCGTTCGGGCTAGAAGCAGAGGATGTTAAGTACGTGACTCAACATTTTCGGTACACATTTGTGAATGAAAAAGTTAAGAGGAGTGCGCGTTATTACTCGCCCGGATGGAGGACTTGGGCAGCTGTTGCTATTCAGTTGGCCTGGAGGAGGTACAAACACAGGCTAACACTCACTTCTCTGTCATTTATTAGGCCGCGACGACCAGTATCGCGGTGTTCTTCGCTTGGGGAGGATAGGCTGAGGCTTTATACAGCACTTCTAACTTCGCCCAAGCCAAATCTAGATGATTTTGATTTCTGAAACTGTTCAAAAATTGTGGAGGAACATTTCCATGGGAGATGCTGATTTCTGTAATATAACTGTTTAAGAAATTAAGAAGGCGGGGTGTGAGGGAAACTGACTCAGAGTTTCAAATCTTGGTGCCATAGTGCTTGTGGCATTGCCTATAAATAAGGATGAATAATGCTATCTGTCTAGACCGCTGATTATTAGCAGTTTAGGTGTCGATTATGTATGGACTTAGGTGGATGTACCTTGTATATTTAAAATATTTAATCACTTAGTTGACTTCTAAACTGTTGACCCCTTAGATACATACCATTATTCATAAAGAATTGATATACAAAAACTAGCTGTTAGAAAAATAAACAAAGCCCTTGTTTTTTTTTTTTTTTTTTTTTTTTAAATTTTTCGAGAATTATTTCCCTCTCACACTCATTTTTAACTACACATTAAAAAAGAAAAAAAAAATTCATTTTTCACACTTTCCCATAATTTTTCTTCACCTTTTAACCACGCATTCATAAAAAAATCAATTTTCAAATATTCACTTCTCAAAAAATCTTTATCAAACAAGAGCAAAGAGCAATGTTAAATAATTGGAATTGATCTCCAAAACATCGGTACTTAACTTATGTTGGTAAGCACCTAGTAACGTGACATACTACAATAAGTGTTGTAATCAGTTTTGTAACCAGGCATTATCTCCCACCACAAATTGTAGTGTGTCACGTCACTCGATTTTTAGGAGATGAGTCCTGGCTAAATAATAATGATGGTACTAATTTGCATTAATTTATGTGGAAGCAAGTGTATGTCACATTGTTCAATAAAATTGTAATGCATTTATAATTATTGGATAGTTGGCAATTACCCTCACTGGCGCCTAAACCGGTCCTAAACACCACAAAGGTTACAGAACAATACATGTTCCAGATACGGACTCCACTGCTACCTAGACATATATTTGTCACTCATGACATGACAATACATATCATTACTAATTGGAATTAATAGTGATATATGCTCTTAGGGATGGTAATGAGACAAGATGGAACATGCCACAGGGTGCACACTTTTTGCTTTAGACTGTTCAACCCTACATGTTTGAATAGGCCTGGAAGAGCTGAGCTCTCACACGAGGACCCACCTCATTAAAAAAAACCTCCCAAATGTTAAACGAATAATGCTACTCTTCCAGGCCTTTTCGGAAAAAGGCCTGAAAGAGCTGAGCTCTCACATGAGGTGAGTCCTGAGGACCCACCCCCACCTCCACCTCACATTTGCTCTGCCAGGTCTTTTCCAGGCCTGGCAGAGCAGCACGGTTCTACATGATTACTGTCTGTTCATATTTTTTTTTATTTTTTTCTATAAATTTTAGGATAATTAGTTTGGGTTTGAGCATAAAAAAGTTGTACTTAGATGATTTTTTTTAAAGGAATGAAATTTTAAAATATTTAGATAATCGGGGCGAGCGTCGCTGCCAATTGGAAGGGGGCACTGCATAGCTTGAGTTTTTCGGATCAAATTATCGTCCCTGCGTGCTCTTGTCATGTCCCTTTAGAATTTGCTTATTGATGGAGGATTAATAAATAAAATAAAATAGATATAGCATTATTTTTTTAATGGGACTTGTTCATTAGGTAATTCTACGGGGTTAAATCCACAAATGGTCACCCAATTTTATATTTAGTATCACCATGGCCACCTCATTTGATTTTGTTTCACCATGACCATCCGACTGTATATTTAGTGTCACCAGACCACCCAATTTGATTTTATTTCACCACAATCACCTAATTTCATAAAATATTTCACAATGACCATCCAATTTCTTTTCACAATTTCCACTAATTTTAAAAAGGGGGTAAAACGGTACATTTGTATTATATATAAAAAATAAATTAAAAACAAAAACAAAAGTTTCTTTTTATTTTAAAATAAGTTTTTATTTTATTTTATTTTTTCTAAACTAACCTTTTATTTTATTTTAAAAACGTATTTTTTTAAGATAAGTTTTATTTTATTTTTTTTAGGAACTTTTTTTTAAAATAAGTTTTTATTTTATTTTTTTAAGTAACGTTTTTTTAATAAGTTTTTATTTTAATTTTTTAAATATATAATGCAAAGTTATCGTTTGACCCCTTTTAAAATTATTGAAAATGGTGAAAAGAAGTTGAGTAACTATCGTTTTAACCCTAATATACTGTTTAAATATATATATGTGTAAGAGAGAAAAAAAATTAATAACTTTGATGAATTAATAAGATTGGTCAGTGGATCCAATATTTGAAGCCTACTTATTGTGTTGATTCTCATAAATTGAATAGATTTCTAAAGCTCTCCGCAAGTTGGTTTGGAACAATTGTAGCCTCAATCTGAATGGTGAAAAGACTGTTTTTAGAGTATTCTATTCTTCTATCTCCTTCCCATTATTTTCGAGTGAAAAAAAAAAAAAAACACGAGATTTCATTTTTGAAGGTTTTGCAACATTACATTAATCAAAAAATATTATGTTTTTTTTTTTTTTTTTTATATCAACAAATGACCTTGCGTACTGTTGGATTTGAGACCAAATTTTTACTTGCTCACAAGACCTTTATTAAGTTAAATAATAAAAAGACAGAAAAATAAATTATATAGAGAAAAAACAACACAAAGATTTATGTGAAAATTTTCAAATCGGAAAAAATCATGGGTCGGAAAGAGATTCTAATGTGAAAATTTGTTAGTCGCTTTGCCTCATAAACAATAACTAGTTCGAGAATTTGGAAATTGTAACGTCGCGTGCTTATTTATCGTGATTAGCATGTTTGTCTTGATTATGTATTAGTGTTGAATTTACTATTGTGACTAACTATGCATTTTTTAAATATGCCTTGCACGTCCTAAATGGTCGACGTGCCTATTAATTTAAATTTCATACGTTAATAGTTTTAGTATGTCTATATTAAATTATACAACATATTTATCTTATTATGTGATTTTATCTTATCTTATTTTTTGTATTTACCTAGACTTATCCTTAGAAATACTAGTCATTCTAGATTAGAAAAAATAATCAAGAAATTGGGATTTTGACCCGGATTTGATTAACAATATAATGAATTACATAATGCCACATGGCACAATACCATTCGTCAATTTAAAATATAATCAACTTTTTCAACTAATATTTCCACATTATTTTTGGTAATCGTTTATGTACATTTTTTATCTATAGGTAGCAAATTAATCCTTATCCCTTGCGCACACGGTTGTGTGAAAATAAGTATTTGTATATTCGTGTTGTTTTGTCTACTCGAAATCTTATGCCGACCAATAATATTGAAAGAATTAATGTATATTTTGTATTTGATATTTGAAAGAATTGTTGTAGCATGGAAATTTGGTAAGTTTATAATTCTGATGTCCGAGTTATGTATTGAAACAAGAATTTGGTAACTTTATCTATTCTGACTTGGATTTTTCATTAAATATTACAACTCCTCATTCCGAAGTACGTCTATATATTGACAGCAAAACCTAACAACATCATTCTCAATCTCTACACAAGAACAGAAGTGAGTTTCTTTTCAATTTTATTTCAACAACTTTTGCTTTGAACAATGGAGGAAAAGAAAACAAGAATGAGGGAATTGACAGAGGATGATATGGTGGGCGTTAAGTCGGACGGTAATCGGTTTATGATCGATTTTCTGAAGAATGTTACAAAACGAGCTGCAGAAATATTTGATAACGAAGTGTTATTGTCTGGTGAAAGTTACACCAAGATGGAAAAGAGAGAAGAAAAACCCAGTTTTTCTAAGAGTATAATGTTTTCACACAAGGAAAAGGGAGAAAAGGATGAGGAAGAGAAGAAAATCCGTGCTTGTAAGGGTAAATATCGGTTTTCATTCGAGGAAGAAATATCGTGGGATGAACATCAGTTGAAGAAACCTATGAACCGTAAAGAAGAGAGATTGGGGGAGAAAAGTATTAAGCATAAAGGTATTATGCAATATGAAAAAGAATCAGAGTGCCCTCTTAAGAACAAATTGAAGAGAACTGCTTCGGAGGAAATTTTTTATAATCTCTATAACAGTATAGTTGACATCCCAGAAACTTCTGGGGTGAAAAAGATGAAAAATTATACGTCCAAAAGTGGTAGCAGTGGAGAAGAAGTACGGGTTATGAACAAAAGAACTAAGATCGTACCGGATACTCCCCCTCCACTACCTGAAGAATTCAAGAATGCAATTCAAGAACTGGCCAATGGAAGAAATATATCACAGGAGATATTGGTGGTACAGAAGGGACTCTATAAATCTGATACAGAACGGCAACAAAACCGGTTTTCGATTCCTCTAAATTCAGTTATCGGAGAGTTTCTCAAGGATGAAGAGAAAGACCATCTTTTGAAACGCCTCAATGGCAAGCTGGAGTCCATACAGGTAACCATTGTTGATCCCATGCTAATAAGGGACAAAGTAAAGTTGAGGAGATGGCCGATGAAGAAGAAAAATGGGAAGGAGAGCGTATCCTACATGCTCACTGGAAGTTGGACAGAAATCCGGGAGAGGAATAAATTCGAAATTGGGAATGTTGTGCAACTGTGGTCGGTTCGAATCGAAGAAGAATTGTTGTTCTGTCTAGTGAGGTTACCTTGAAATTAGAAGCAGCTTACTTTACAATCTTGTACAACTATTCTGTTTTTTTTTTTTTTTGATGACTCGGGTGTCAAATCTTCACCCGACTAATTATGAGGAGTGGCTGTCTTCTCCACTGGTTTGCCACCCGAGTTAATTCGAATGCGTTCACAGCTTATATACACTTAGACCGAACATTCAGCGGTTTTCCTCCCTGTGAACATCTGTCTTCCAACATAGATGTTACCTTCCAGCTGCTGTGGGGATTCGAACATTCGATGCTCCGTAGAGAACCCTCCTGCTTTACCACTGCGCCATGCCCGTGGGCAACTATTCTGGTTTCATTTTGTGTTGTCTATTTAAAAAAAAAAAAAATTTTTTACTTTGATTTCTACTGTTTATCTGCATTATGAATTATGTGGTGTTACTTTCTGCTAATTATATAAATAATTAATATTGCATCAGAAGTAGAAATCTGTCAAAATAAATATTAACTCAAGGGGTGTGAACTTGAACTTCTCAATTATAATTCTTTGTTACTGCTTTCAATTATAGAATACGTATGAAGCTAGAAAATTTAGCAATTAATGCTTCAAGCTGTAGTCTCTAAAGCTGGAAATTCATCTGCCTTGGGTTCTTGTCCACTCGATCCTTTAAAGAGCAAAATTGTAAGGCTGCCAATGCAAAAATAGATGAAGCAGCCACAGCAATGAGTCACGAATGAACCGAAATCAGTTCCTACTATACATTGCCATCCAGATCCATGTTGCCCGTCAAATTCCTGCAATTAACAAGGCCTAGAAACCATTATATATATGATTTGTTGTGCAAAACGCGATCAATAAAATCGAAAGAAAAAAAACAAAACAATAAGGCAGTGTTTGATAGCCATTTATTTTCCATACAAGTTGGAATTGAAATTCCATTTCTTACTTTTGTCGTGTTTGATGGCACTTTTTTTATTTTCCACCTTTTTTTTTTTGCTTATTTTTTTTTTCTTTTGCAATGGGAACAAATTCTAGATACAATGGTAAAAAAAATTTTCACTTTTATTGATAACTTCCATGCAAAACAAAGTCAAACGAATGATATTCGGTATTATAAATTTTTTTTTTTCAATTTTTTTTTTTTTTTGCAATTAAAACAAATTTTAGACCCAATGATAAAAAAAATTATCACTTTAATGGACAAATTTCATAAAAAAAACGAAGCCAAATGGACACCAAACTTTCAACATTTTCCATGGAAAATTATACCAATCAAACACAATTAATTACAATTCTCAGTAAAACATTTTCTAAGAAAATCAATTCCCTGTAAAACATTTTCTTTCCACCCATTTTCCACCCTTGCAATCAAAAGGACCCTAAGTGAAGATTGAGAATGGATATGACCTAAT
>CAIGRT010117070.1:0-12035 GCA_903798405.1 Fraxinus platypoda | reverse complement strand
AGTAAGAATTTGATTATCATTCCATGTGGATTCGACATCCTATTTCACTATTATACTATAAAACTTGACAATCGTGCATTTGCGGTATAGTTTACACGTAACAGTATGCGGTAATTTCGTCTTAAATAGAAATTGTTCAACTCTTGACTTCATCAAATTTCTTGATATAAATTTCTTTTCCTTCTTTATGTAAATCAAAACTTTGTCCAATATTCTGCTCGTGAAATCTATTAAAAGTATAACTATATAAGCTCCTTGTGGTCATGGAAATTTCACACTTATAAATTCACATGGTGACATATAAATTATAATTTCTTTCTTTAGTCATGTTAAATATTGTCTAGGCTAATTTTAATCATAAAAGAAGAAATAGAACCTATAGTTGAATTTCATTCTAACTAGGTTTGTCCCACACTTAATTACCAAAGTATATTCTAAGTTAGCACTTATTTAATTATAGTTAATAATCTTCATCAATTATTGTTGTGTTCTTATAATAAATAATTCCGTGAATTCATTTTATGAAAGAAAATAAGAAGAATGAGTTCAATTCACAAAATTTGACGACGGTAATGAAAATCGTAACAAATTTAAATAATAGACATAGATAAGAAGATTTTATGAAGGATCAATGTTCCACGGAATTAAGTTTGGACTATTCTTAAGCAGTTTATGTAAAAGTCGAAGGTATCATTTCATGCTATCTCTACCAAATCTTGGGATTAATTGGATTGGTCAAAAATAATTTTTATTAACAATTTTAATATTGAATTGTTAATGCAGATTTTAAAATAAGCACGTGCACAAAGTTTTATTGAGAAATTTTTGTCAGGTGACAACCCAACTTTCATCCACTACGTACTGTTGATTTTCACGGGATAAATTCTTTTTAAATTGTTCCTAATATAAAATCTTCAACCATGCTATACAAACAAGCACAAAGACATGTTAAAAAATAGGAGGACACGTGTCGACATAGGATTTGATAGTTTGAAAAAAAAATAAAAACACAACATTCAATTATTATCTGTCACATCACCCTGTAATTGAATCTGTCCAAAGACAATTATTCTAAAATCTTTTTGAAACCATTATCAGAAGACGTTTAGAGATTACAATCACGACTAAATTTTTAATCAAACCAACTAAACTGACTAAAACCAAGTTGACTTACGTATCATATTGTTTGGTGGCTCTATCAGATTGGATTGCTTTCAAAATAAACAAGACATGTCAAACTTGAATTTGTTGTAACTTTTACTACGCAAATATGTAGAAAAAATGTTAATAATAACCATGATGATGATGATCGATCGACTTAGTGCTTTAGTCGAGTAGATGGTTTAATACGATGATTATGATGATCAAAATAACACTAACTAAAATTTTAGAATATATTAACACCACTTTTACATTAAAAAAGGATTGCTTTTTAAAAATTCCCCCATATGTTAAAAATGTGGCCACAATTCCTTAATATTTTTAGATTCAATGTCCTGATTAGGCACGCTGTTTTATGAAACCTGAAAATTAGGTTGAACTTTAATGAATTTTCTTGGTTCTTGCCGAAGACTTTTTGATCCTCAAACCGACCCACAATACGCGTGAAGTTATCTGAATCCTTATCATAAGCCTAATCCGTATCACATGTTAACCAAAAAAAACATGTTTTTATCCATATTTTAAGGGTAATTTTTTCTTGTGACATCTATATGAACTTCCTAGCAGCTTCACTCTGGGTATGCATTAACAAATTACCAAAGAAATGTCAATGCTACAAAGACCTTAATACTCTCTATTTTTACTATGCTTTTAACAGATTCTAGCTTGACCGTTTGATTACTACTAGTCACCCTCTTCATGGGAGCGTTGTCAAGTTTACTAACAAATTATATAGTCAAGCCTGTTACACTTCGCCACCTAGCATCCCACGTGGTCGACTCACCAAAGCCCCTTTGCCGAAGTGATGTGGCCTCCTATGCGGAGTGTATAGGACCTACGAAAATCCACTAAATCTGAAGCACCAAAGTCCACTTTCACCGAAACGGTTCCATGGAATGGACCTGCCGAAGTGGTGAGACTCAACGAAATCAAATTCAAAACTCTACCACAATGAGTGACAACCACATTTGAAGATACTGAATTCGTGAAATCTTGTTCGAATAAATGATTTGACTCCTATAATGAGTAATATGTTGAAGTCTTGTCAACATAGATTGTAGGATGGCTGCCCCTTTTTGGGAATATTTAATGCCCTATAGGCTAATTGGGTCAAAATTGATACTTAAAATAAGATGTTTCGGTTAAGGAGATGAGGTCATGTGTCCCCTCTTCCAATGAACACAATTTCATATGTAATACTATAAATATCCCTCCATTTGTGTCATTTGGGAGTAATAGAAATACATCTACTATAAGCTATACATTATCTCATCTTAAGTTGAATCTTTTGTTAACAAAGTTAGATATTTGATCTTGGCTTTTATTGATCGTTCCTTATCATGGAAATCCTCTCATATATCTTGTCGGCACCCGAACATATTTGTCTCGTGTTGTAAAACTTCTCCCACATTCAAATCCAAAATATCGTCGATTAGTAATCTGTCCACACGTGTTGGAATTAGCTTGCGTGAATACGAGTGGGCTCAGTAACTATTGTACACGTCAATGGTACAAAAAATGAGGTCAACAGATTGACGTCATATGTGAAAAACATCACTATAACCACAAACATTCCCATGAAAAAAGTTTGTCGAAAAATAGTTGGGCATCCCCCTTGACAAAGGATTTGTTCTTGAAAAAAAACAAGTGGAAACCCAAGTTAGGAAAAAATTGAGAATTCAGACAAGGAAGAAATGAGTTCAGACTGTGATGTCCCTCCTAGGAAAGTGAGAGAAAACCCTGATTAAGAGATTTCCCAAGCAGTAGCCTAAGTGAGTCGATGCCAACCCCACTACCATCATAGGCATGGTGGAATGAGAGTAACTGCTCAACTCATCCGGGAGATAGCAACCATGGCAGCCAATGTGAGAAATATCACCCACTAAAACATGGTGTTGTAAAAACTCCTCATATAAATGCAAAGCCAAGGAGGTCCTCCAATTTTCCCTTTCGCACCACAAGGATACTATCCATTTGAGGATGAAGTTCAAAGCTAGAGAGCCCAATCTTCCAGGCAGGCTAGAGATGTTAACCCCATTTGAAAGGGAAATGTGAGTTGATATCTCCTCAAACTAAGTTTCTAGTCGACCCATCGAGGCCCATGTTGACATGAAGGATAATTTTTCCCAGAATACGAGCCAGAACATATGTTGCAAAGGTCTGTTAGTGTGTTTGACACAATATCAGTCCCGTGGGAACCAGGCACAGGCCATCCCAGCCACCTCTTAAGCCTAGAAATACGCCACAACCAAAACCTCCGTAGCAAGGCAACCAGAAAAGAGGTAAGGACACGTCCCCCGAGTTGCTCCACTTAGAAATAGGCGCTAGGGAAGGAGGAAATAGTGAAGGATCAGGATGATCCATATCATTCGTCGCCCAGACATTAGGCTAATGAGGAGGAGGACTCGAATGAACCCAAAAGATCTTGTGACCTCGATGACGACGATGAAAAATTGTCTTTTTCACAAGAACTGAGAACTACTCATGTCCCTAGTCACTATGTGTCGCCAAAGATACCGAAGTATGACGAAAGAGGCGACTCGGCTAAGCGCTTGAACAGTTACAAAACATACATGATCCTAGAGACGCCACCCTCACCGTCAAATACAGGGCCTTCCATCTGACTTTAAATGGAACGACAAAAATTTGGTACAATAGATTACCTTTGGAGAGTATCGAATTTCTAAAGGAATTACCTCATTGGTTCTCCGAAGTGTACAACACATGCCTCCCATGATAAAGTTGAACGTCATGGGAGAAGCCCCTACATGGATGAACCATCCACCATGTATGGAATTGTGGACGCCTCAGAGAAGAAGATCATATCCCTAAAAGGATTACCTCATTAGCTCTTTGAGAAGTATAACATATGCCTCCCATGACGAAGCTGCACGTCATGGGAGAAGCCCATACAATGATGAATCGTCCACCATGTATGGAAGTATGGGCGCTTCGATGAAATCCCTCAAGGGATTATCTCATTGGTTCTCCGAGGCTTGCAACACATGTCTCCTATGACGATGATGAACATCATGGGAGGAATATAAACAGTATTGAAAAATGTGTTTGAAGTTCCTTATGTTCTCAAGGTTAATCATGTTTGAATATTTGAAGGATTATTCGTCTTCGTTGGTCATAATATTTACTTCAGTTTATTTTACAAGTTCGATTTTGTTTAAGTCATGCACATTATTGAGGTCCCAACACTTCATTCATCACAGTTCAATTATTGTAAAGATGAAAATAGAAAAACATACACTTCATTGATGAATAAATCACTGTACAAAGGAGGGCCTCCGTCATTATATAGAAAATAAAATAAAAATCCTATAATTTGCTAAAGGTGACAGGGAGTCCCATGCCTCATTGTTAGGTGCTTCAGCATCTAGAGCTTCCTGGCCTAAAGCTTTATCCTCAATAGCACCCTCTTGGTCAACTTCTATACCTTCAGCTTCTACCACATCATCAGCGGGGTTCTAAGGCACCTCATCCAAGAACTCTGCTTTCAGTTCAACAACATTAAGTTCTGGATAAAGCTCCCCTACCCTATCTACCACTTCAACATATGCAAACCTCTTCCAATAGGCACCGAAGTACTGGTACTCCTCTGTCAAGTGGAAGTTGAAAATATAGTTCTTCATCACCTCCTCACTCGCTCTTTGAGCACCAGCCTTGCCCTGCTCAGCCTCATGTACGTAGTGCCTTATTTGGGTCTCCAAAAACTGATTTACGTCATTGAGCCCAGCCTTTTCTAAGTTGGCATTCTCCAAAGCTTCAGCTGTCAGCTTCTGATAATTATTTGAAGTTTCAACCTTTTTTTGTCAAGGAAACCATTTCGCACTGGGATTCATGGACTTCCCTCTTCAGAGCTTCGATTTCCGCTAAGGCAGAATCCAACTTAGCTGCATCTTCAGTTCACTGGGCCCTCAGCTTCTCAGCTTTCCTCTTTTGAGGCAAACTTCTCAATCGACTTTCGATTGTGCGTTTGAATGTCTTTCAACACTTCTTGACAATCCAGGGCAACCTAAAAGCCCTAGCAGTTTTGGCTTACCAGGGTCACCGTCAGATCCACCGCATTATAGGTGAAGACATAGTTCCGCCACCTTTCATTCCAAAACTTCTAAAAATTTGCAGTGGCACCTTAGACCTCAGGTTGCAACATGTCCATCACTGTTGGGGAAATCTCCTCATCTTGCCCAGCCAAAAATCTTCCTGATTTTTCAGAAGTCCCCACCACCGAAGCCTTCTTTACAGCCTTGGAGGTTTGCTTTACTTCCTTCGCGGCCTCTTCATTGGCCTCCCTTGCCTTTTGAGCTTTTGCAGCAGTGAAGGAAGACTGCGTCAACTTTGGAGGTGGTGGAGGTGGGACTTACTTGGTCACTAGGGCACTTGTTGTGACGAACTTCCCAGAGGCAGGGCCAGTGCAATGTTATAGCTATATCTTCTTTTGGGGCTCCTCCACCTTCATCTTGCCCTTATCAATCTTCTGGCCCCTTCTTTTAGCATGTTCTTTGTGGAGGCATTCAAGTTTTCCCCTGACATGCTTGGCACCTTTGGAGGAAGACTTCAAAGCCCGAGAGCTCACTGTGGAAGTGGCCCTAAAAATAGAAGCCATGTTAGGGGTAGGGTATTTTTTTCTTCCCAAAGTCATCTGCAAACAACAAGGACATAATGTTAAAATCAATACTAAGCACTCAATGTACCTACATGGAGCCTCGATATTCATCTCGAGAAGCCATCAATCCAAAGTCAACGGAGAACTTGCTACGGTCAATCAGGAGGTTGAAGTGGCGTGACCAATGGGGATGTTTGTAGATATCTTCAACGACGTCCCACTCAACTTGGGAGAGTTCGAAGCGAGTCCCTGAAACTGCAAATCAAGAAACGTTAAATAAAGTTATCAGCAAATGAAAGTTTTAAAAAGAGAAACTCACGAGTTTTAGAGTATTGGGTCAACACAGTGCAAGCCAGGGCCTTATCTCCCTCAACTATCTACCACTTACCCCTGACCCAAAATTATGACTCTTTCCATTCCTTGATAGGGGATGGCAGAGTTACTACGAAAGGGACATGGGCCCCCTAAGGAGTTTTTATATAACCACCTCTTAGACTTCCCTTTCCTAAGTACCTGGGGTTGGAAAAGAGTTTGGAAGACATGAAGGAGAATATCCTCACCAAGAGAGGTCTCATTCCAAAGGAAGTATACCCTAACTAACTGACTCCATCCATTTGGCAACAATTAGGCTGGAGCTAACATATAAGACCTCAGCACCGTCGTAAAAAAATGGGAGCAAAGTTAGGCGCATATAAACCCTAAACAGAAATTCACTAACTACCACACATCCCAACCTCGGATAACAGGCATGTTCGTAGGCCTCGAGTTCTAAGAGTTCAATGGAATCTGGGATTTTATATTTCTCCCTAAGTTCAACTAACTTTGTAGAGGTCATGGTAGAAGGGATTCTTGCAGCCCCCATCCCGCCTCATAATCGATAGGACCTTCACTCATAGCCCAAAAATCTTCATCTAACCCCCCACACATGGCCTACTCATCAACCTTGGTGATGGTTACCCTTCCACCGCTAGAACTAGACCCAGAAGCCATTGAAATTGAAAAAAATGGAATGAAGGATGGAAAAACTGAGAAATTACCTAAATAAAAAGAAGCTCTAAGAACGTAACATCACTGCAGAATAGAAATGGCCGACAAAGTTTTTGAATGCTGGAGAGATTTGAAGATTTTTGCAAAGGTAAAAAACTAATACAATGGTAAGTTTTTGGTTTTTATAAGAAGTGAAGACGAAGTACAGCCATTGGATCGAAATCCAAACCATCTGAAGCGTCCATTTTTAATTTCATCTAAGGAGTTGAATTCAATTTTTTTTTTGTTATCAATGCCTCAGATTGATTCAAGTGTCTCATGTACGTGCCTCGGTGTGTCAGTCTCAAAATGCAGCAGTGTAGCCATTATTGTGCATTCAATATGTAACGGCTGTACGTGTATTGGAAATCGAAATGATTCACTTGTCTTTTCTTGTTAACGTACAAAAACATTAAATAATTGACACTATTATCAAAAGCATGCTTTATTGTCAATTAAAACAAGGAACCTCAGCAGTTCAGTACTTTCCTTACTTCGGCTTGTCAAACAAATTTTAGCTATTTTTATTAAACAAAGAGCATAAGTCGTTCAACACTCCCTTGTTTCGACTCGTCAAACAAATTTCACGTATTTCTATTCTCAGTAGTTCAGCACTCCATTGTTTTGGCTTGTCAAACAAATTTCATTTATTTTTATTAAAACAAAGCGCCTCAATAGTTCAGCACTCCCTTGCTTCGGCTTTTTAAACAAATTTCAACTATTTTTATTTAAACAAAGACCCTCAGGAGTTTAGCACTCCCATGCGTCGGCTCATCAAACAAATTTCAGCTATTTTTATTAAACCAAGAAGGTACAGAAGTTCAACACTACATAAGGATAAGTCAACATATGAGAATTAGGTTCAACTTCGAATTCCAACTATGATATCAATATCTATACTTGGACTTAGTGGACTATTTAATAGCCCAAGAATAGCTAACCAAGAGGAGGTGAGTTGGTTTTTAAAACTTTTTCAAAAAGTTAATCAATAATTAAGTATGTAATAACTAGATAGATTAATTTAAATAATAAGCATGAATATGAAAGCAATAAGTAAAGAAGGATAGAGAATGCAAGCGGTATAATTATGGAGGTTTGATCCAACGCAATGATTTACGTCCTCTGGTACCAAGCTCTCCGACAGGAGCAAGACCAATTTCACTATGTTGATTGACTTGTGGTGTAATCCAATCCTTTACAAAACTTCCGCTGACTTACACACAAGGAGCACCGATCATTTTACAACGTTGAGATTTACGGGACCTCAACACGACCCACAAGTTTAAAGAGAATTGATTTTACAAATTGAAATTTATCTCTTAATAACTGATATGATCACAATTAAGTATAAATAGAGAAATAGACTAACACTTTAATAAATAGTAATGAATGAAGCTCAATTTTAGGTATGAAAAACTTTGATGTNTTTTACAAATTGAAATTTATCTCTTAATAACTGATATGATCACAATTAAGTATAAATAGAGAAATAGACTAACACTTTAATAAATAGTAATGAATGAAGCTCAATTTTAGGTATGAAAAACTTTGATGTATAGAATGATTTTCAAAAGTTGATTTGATCAAAAGTTTTCCAAAGTTAAAATGATTTAATAATAAATGGAATGAAAAATTAATATAATTTTTATTCAAAAATATCTCACTTAAATGCTTTTGAATGTGTGTCATTGAATATAAAGTGATGTGGTATTTATAGCGGTCAAAACGTAAAAAGTTCTGACCAATCGGACGATCCCCATCTCGGATGTCCGCTACTGACCGGATGACTGAAACTAGCCGTTGTACATCCCCATCGGACGTCCGTAGCTCCACCGGACGTCCGCCAGACCAGAAATTTCTTGTTTTCTCTTTTCTTGATTATTTTAGCAAGTGTAAATTCTTGAGTGATACATTCATTTATCTTTCAAAATTTATATCGTTGGTAAAGAGTTTAAGAGTCACGTGAAGATTTTGTCATATCGAAAATAATTTTTATGCAAGCGTTTTTGAAATGTTTATTTCGTGCATAAAAATTTAACTTACGAGTTTGTTGTAATTCATTAATAAGAGTTGAAGTGTTTTACCTTTACAAGTGAGTTCAAACATATAAGTCTAATATTTTCAATTGATTTGTCGTGAGAGCTTAAATCGAAAATAATTTTTATGGGAGCATTTTTATGAAAAGTTTATCTCGTGCATAAAAATTTTAACTTACAAGCTTGTTGTGATTCATTGCTAAGAATTGAAATGTTTTACCTTTACAAGTGAGTTCAAACATATAATTCTAATATCTTAAATTGATTTGCCGCGAGTGCTTGATTTGTTGCTCGATTTTGAATTTGGCACAAGTACTTGATTTGCCTCCGATTGTTTTTGGCGCGAGTGCTTGATTATTTACAAGCTTGATTGTGAATGTTCGATTTCCATAAAGTTCGCAATATGTAACAATGAAGACTCGAATGTAAATGTTAGAGATAAAAAATACTTTGTTTGTTATAATCAAAACATAGGATGAACCATAGGTTAACAATTTCTCCATTTTTGATTATGACAAACAAGATAATTTGCAGAATAGGATTGAACAATTTGATATAAATTTATCATGCAATTCGCATTCCCACTGCCTTTTATAAATTGATAATCATGCATTCAAAATATATAAATGAATTTATCTCTTTCCTTCTTTTTCATGTATTCCAAGCATATTATCAAATCATGCATGCATAATCATCTCACTCGCATTCTCCCTTTTGGCATAAACAAAAAGCATAAGCAAAAACCATAGGGTAAAACATGGATCATAATAACCTTAGCATTGATCATAAAAGAAATAGCCATAGATAATGATGTCCAATAAACAACAAAATAAGCTAAACATAAAGAGTGTAGATAAGGCATAGAAAATCTAAAGACAATCTAAAATAGCAATAAAGTGGAGGACTGCGACTCCGGAGAAGGTGGTGGAGGAAAAAGTGCATAGAAATGAGCGTAGAAGGCATTCTGCTGGGCTTGCATTTTCGCCTGTTGTGCTTGAATGACATCCTGTTGAGCTCGTATGGTGGCCTGCTGAACCTGCTACTCCTAAAGTATCCCGTCAGGCCATCAATCGAAGATGTAAAAGATTCAATGCGGTCATTGAGAAGATTGTAGTGATCCTCGGTAAATGTAAACCCACTAGTCGAAGAACGAGGAACACTAGAGGCAGGAGCATCATGAGAAGGGTGCAGAACTTGTGGTATATCCTAGCATCGTCATCCTCATCACCTTCAAAAGATAGAGTCGATGGACCCGAGGTGGGTTCGAACCTTTTTGTGTTCGCTACCCATTGACCATGTTCTTTTACTATTTTCATTCGTTTAAGGGTTTGAATGTTGATAGTGTCGATAGGGCGAAGTTTAACAAATGTCTCATCGTGTAGTAGAATGTCAAAATATTTAAAAAATTTTGTTAGAAGCATTCCATAAGGCAAAGTTTTAAGATGACATGAGGAATGCACAAGTTTTATGAGACCTAATGCAATAGTTGGAAAATTTAGTTTTCACCCAACAAGAAAGGAATCAAGGATAAAAAGATCAAAAAATTTTACCTCGTCTTGATGACCCTTTCGAGAAAGAATCACATGTGCAATGATGTTTTGTAAAACTTTGCATGGAAGGGTTAGTTGATTTGCACTATATTTTGTGACGTTTTCAAAATCCTTTCCGGCTACCCGATGACATGCCTCCGAATGGTTATACCCTTCAAAAGTGGGATGAGTTTTATGAAAAAAAATTTGAATATCACATGGCTCAATCTCAAGAATATCACGAATGAGAGCTTTGTTGACAGTGATACGAACATTTTTGAGTAAACATGAAATATCATCCGAACGAGGAGTAATAACCATATTTTTATAAAACTCTTTCATAAGGCGAGGATATGCATGTTCTTCTAGAGTAGCTACCGACTCCCACCCATGTTTTCAAAATATTCTTCAATATGAAATGCGGGTGCTTCAATAGTAAAGTCGGCAAAATCAACGTTTTTACCTATTAAAATGGGAGATTTTTCAAATGGGTTAGCTGGCAGCTCGGACTCCATGTCGAATTCTTCGTCGGATGATGGTGGAGAAGATCATCTCACCGTGCTCTTGGGTTTTTTCCCCTCTTTTCTAGACCCCGACATTGTAGAAAAATATAGAAGGATTGAATAGGAAAAAAAAGAATGAATCAAGTTCTAGGGTTCTGAAATTTTTGGGAAAATTGGAATGAAATGGATGAAAATTTGAATTTTGAAAGGATTTGAAATGTAGAGGTAATGGGTTTTTGACTTTAAGGAGTAATTGATGATTTGAGTGGAAAGAATGAAGGAAAGAGACGAGATTTAGGAAGAGAATTGAGAGAAAAATGGAGAAAAGAAGAAGAAATGAGGTTTAGTTTCGTAAAAGGAAATTTTAATCGCGGTGGACTAGACGTCCGGTTCATCATTCGGAAGTCCGGTTGACAGAGTTAAAATTCTCTATCAAATTGGAAGGGGTTACCGAACGTTCGGTTTACTCGTCTGGTCCCCTTTCTTTTTATTTATTTATTATGAAACACACTAAATTATGTAAATATAATGCACATGAAATAATGCAATGAAAACATGTAAGCGCATGAAGTTATGAATTTAATCATGTACTTCAAATTCATCAATAATGCCTAAACCTCTTCCAATATGTGAGAAACGATCAAGAGCTAGAGGTTTTATGAAAATATCGGCCAATTGATTTTTCGTGTTTATGAATTCTAACACAATATCACCCTTTTGAGCATGATCACTCAGGAAGTGATGTTTAATTTCAATGTACTTCGTCCTAGAGTGTAAAATGGGATAATTCTAACACAATATCACCCTTTTGAGCATGGTCTCTTAGGAAGTGATGTCTAATTTCATTGTGTTTCGTCCTAGAGTGCAAAATAGGTTTTTTAGACAAGTTTATGGCACTAGTGTTATTACACATAATGGGTATATGATCAAAGGATATGTGATAATCACTAAGAGTTTGTTTCATCCATATAATTTGTGCACAACAACTAGCGGCCGAGATATATTCAGTTTCGATGGTTGACAATGTAACGAAATTTTGTTTCTTGCTAAACCATAATACAAGTGCAAAACCTAAAAAATGACACGTTCTGCTAGTGCTTTTACGATCAATTGCCAATCGGCATCCATATAGATAACTAGATCAATGTGGGTGCCTTTGGGATAC
>CAIGRT010117058.1:0-16147 GCA_903798405.1 Fraxinus platypoda | reverse complement strand
TTTTCCGTTTTCACTTTTTAGATTAAAAATTATCCCAACATAACCATAACCATTACCAATACATACTTGACGTCGAGTCGTGCAACGCACGTCCAACACTAGTTTTTATTAAAAGTGTGTGTATATATATAGAGAGAGAGAATTAATAACAGCGGAAAAAAATAGCGGCTGTCTTATTTTATCGCTTCATTTGTAGCAAGTCTCAAAATTTTGTCACCATTCAGCCAAGTATAATCGTTGCAGTGAGTTGAACCAAGACTTCTTTACGTCCAAGTAAATAAATCAAAATTCACATAAAAACAAGAAATACCCACACAAATCAAATTGTAACATTTTGCTTTGCCCGATTATCTAAAGAATCCAACTAAACAGTGCAAAGGAAGGAAGAAAGGATCTTGACAAGGAAAAATGGCTCAAAATTTCTTCACAGAAATCAAGATTCCTCAGCATAAAATCTTTGATGGGCTTGTTTTTCCAAAAGTATTATCCCCTGGCTCGAGAACTTCAGTAGAATTTCATAGTTTAACTGATGCCATTAAAGATCAAAAGCCATGGCTAGACTCTGTTTTGCATCAACACGGGGCTATTCTTTTTAGGGGTTTTTCTGTATCCACTGCTGCTGACTTCAACGACGTCGTTGACGCGTTTGGGTACGAGGAACTGCCGTATGTGGGCGGCGCTGCTCCTAGGACTAACGTTGTTGGCCGGGTTTTCACTGCCAATGAATCCCCGCCCGATCAAAAAATCCCTTTCCATCACGAGATGGCTCAGGTCTGTTTGANTATTCTTTTTAGGGGTTTTTCTGTATCCACTGCTGCTGACTTCAACGACGTCGTTGACGCGTTTGGGTACGAGGAACTGCCGTATGTGGGCGGCGCTGCTCCTAGGACTAACGTTGTTGGCCGGGTTTTCACTGCCAATGAATCCCCGCCCGATCAAAAAATCCCTTTCCATCACGAGATGGCTCAGGTCTGTTTGATTTTGTTTTTCTTAATAATGCTCTTGTATTGGGATGACGGCTATGAATTACAACCCTGTGCATGATTTGAGGCTTTTTTCTTCGTTTTATATGCATATGTTTGTGGGAGTACTCCATAATCTTGTAATAGTAGTCTATAATTCTTGAATTCGTGTATATGTAAGTAGGAAATAGTTTAATTTTCACAATCGATTTGTAAAATTTGAGAAATTGGCTGCATTTAATCAACAACTGGAAATTTAGCTGCAGCGTTGATTGTTGTATCACAAATTATTCTTAATTAAAGGCTAGTTCGTATAGAAAATGTGGTGCAAGGAGCTGTATGTAGAGCAATTCTGCCTAAATTGATATTGACTCCTCAAGAGTTTAGTAACTTCAATTCCAATAACAACAACATATGAATCTTTTTTTCAGTATATGCCCCTCATCTACAGTTTTGGTTCGAACTAATCCATTGACACAAATAGTTCATGGGAAGAAATTGAGTTATTTGAGCTCGAAGAACTAACAGGGCGTGCTGCTAGTTTGATCATAGATTGGTAGTGGTTATAAATGGGGCCATGACAATTATCTCTAATGCTCTATTTAACAGTAAATCCCTTTGTTATTTGCTTTGTGACTGTTGCTGCAATTTACATGGTGGACTCCTATGTGCCATCGCTAGCTATGTTTATTTAGAAAGGGCTCAGATCTAAGACGTGTGACTTGTTAAATTGAAGAAATAGAGTTTCATTTATTAAGTTTTTTGATTTTAGACATAGATGATAGTGACAGATCAACTAAAATCAATATGTTGCAAAGATGTTTACATAAATTTCACGAAATATGATAGTTATGGAAATCATTGTGTGAATCCATCTTTTATCAATACCGAATTCATTGGGAAATTAGTAGGTAAATTTCATGCCTTCGACTTTATTCACTGGTCATTCACTCTCCATGTTGACCTAAAACTTGAACTGGACTTCACTGCATGTCTGCAACAGGTTCCCGAGTATCCTTCCAAACTGTTTTTCTTTTGTGAAGTGGAGCCTGTTAATGGGGGAGAAACCCCTATTGTTCTAAGTCATGTTGTATATGAGAGGATGAAAGAGAAGTACCCGGACTTTGTTCAAAAATTGGAAGAGCGAGGTTTAATATACACTCGAGTACTGGGAGAAGAGGACGACCCTTCATCCCCAATTGGCCGTGGGTGGAAGTCGACGTTCTTGACTAAAGAGAAGAGTGTGGCCGAGGAAAGGTTTGTACTCTTCACCTCTTTATCTTAGAAATTGTTCGATTTTGGTGACTTGGTACTTTTGCAGCGTTTAGCTTGGTTTTAGGCTTTTAGTAAAAGCCTTTTCAATGGTAAAACTTGTATTGAATTTTCGTGTTACTTAAGCAAAAGACAACATTCAGTAATCATTCCAATCTAGTTTTTATTTCCTTTTCTATCATTACATTATCCTGTGCATAACGGGTTTCTCTGTTCGCAAACTTTAGTTGCCAATCCAGAGAACTATAGGTGACTAAATTCTTAAAATGTTTTACTGGAAAATAATCAAATAATAGAAGACTATCTGAACACTTATCAGGGCTGCTAAGTTAAACATGAAGCTGGAATGGACAGAGGATGGAGTGAAAACCATAATGGGCCCTATCCCAGCTATCAAATTCGACAGAACAAGGCAGCGCAAGATTTGGTTCAACAGCATGGTTGCTGCTTATACAGGCTGGGAAGATGCACGAAATGATCCAGTCAAGGCAGTCACTTTTGGGGATGGAAATCCATTACCATCTCATATTATCTACGACTGTCTGAGAATCTTAGAAGATGAAAGTGTTGTCATACCATGGCAGGAAGGTGATGTGTTATTGATCGATAATTTGGCTGTTCTTCACTCTCGAAGGCCATTCACTTCACCTCGACGCATCTTGGCTTCACTTTGCAAATAAGAGAAGTTCTGAAGCAATAGTTTGCTGAATCTTTGTATCTAAATAAAGCTTTCTAAGTTTTAATTATAGCAGTTTCTCTTCAGTTCTGTTCAAGCACAGTTATCATATGCCATGGAAAAATATTCAACCTTTACCGTGGTATATGTGAAATAAAAGTTTCTGTATGTGAGGCTAGTTTTTCGTCAAGTGTATTAATTTGCATTTTAATACCATCTTAACATGTAGAAATTTTCAATTTTTAATCCCTTGTAACTCGAACCTTATAGATTTGACAACACGATTCAATTATAAAGATCAATATTCCTAATTTGTTTAACAATCTCTTTCGAGTTGAATTAAACATATTCTCAGATGTGACCGATTATATTTATATGATGGATGCGAACAAACAAGAATGCATCAAGGATTTGTAAATACTTAAAGACCACGTAAAACATAGCAATATGTTTCTATCATCTATCGAACTCTACGATAATTGACACTATGTCTAATTTATTTTTAATCTTTCGAAAGTAAAACAAATCACAAAACTCGTACAATTATTGTGAATATAATTGTAGAAAAAAATTAAATCTATGTCAATCATTCAAAAATTGAAAACGTACTTTGATATCAAAAACAAGATTCAAAAGTCAAAGATTCATAATACAAGGTTTATCGTAATCCTAGCACAAAAATAATCTAGCCTAACATGATAAAAAGACAAAAAACTAATACAAAAGATGGAATTCATAATCCGGGGAAGAAGAAAATCAAATAGTATAACTCCGTCTTCACGCTTGATCTTCCACTTGGATGAACTCTCCAATGAAGATTCTAATTTTTGCTCCAAAAAGATGAATTTTTATGATGAATATAAGATGATTGGAATTGTATATCCATCCCCTTTAGTTTAGAGTTGATAAGTTGTATTTATACTAGTCTTCAAGGAGTCACAAAAGTCTCTAAAAATCGTGCAAATAATGGCCTAAAAGGAAGTTTTCTTTTTTGAGTGGAATTCTGAACGAAAAAATAAATTCTGGCCGCGAATGGCCTGGGCAAGTGCCCAGTTTAAAACCGAGCAATTGCCATGTTATTCACTTGAGCTTCTGTTTTCTTTTTTCAAGGTAGGGCAGTTGCCTGGTCCATATAATTGGGCAAGTGCCAGTTATAACAACTTCCCAATTTTTGTTATTTGGTCTTTTTCTCCATTCTTTCATTGTATTTGATTCTCCACTTTAAATTACTTTATTTTGGTCCTTCAATTTCTTCTCATGTCACATTAGTCCCCAAACCTTCCATCTATCATCAGTTCATCTTTCTTTCTTTTTCAATTGCATATGAACGGGTTCAAAACTGAAACAAGAGAAAATTAACCTAAGTTAAGTAAAATCTAACACTTTGACAATATAAAAGTTTAGTAATTTGGCTCGAATAAGTGCACAAAAAATACTTATCAAAAATTATTTTTTTTTCTTTTTTTGATAATATATGGTAATAAAAAGTAGAAAAAAAGTTATGGATCAATGTATAAAATTATTTTATTCAGGGTGTGTTATTGAAAATGAGTTTGAAGAAAAATAAATTTTGAGGAATCTTTGTTAGACGAGGGCTAATTAATTATTGAAAGTGAGATACATTTTTTAGTTCGTAAATAGTCATTCAAACAAACTTCAGTGAGCTTTCGTTGATTTAACTCCACACACTAATCTCCTTGACCACTTGTAACACATAAAACGGTGTTACACAAGGAAAATTACACAAGATAGTGATCACTAAATGTAAACTTTAGTGCCATTTATGCCAATTGCTGTAGTTTTTAAATAATGGATTGGTTCTCTTCCGGGATGATAGCCCAATTAATCCATATTGGGCATCAAAGCTTGGCCTGGCCCGTGAAGTATAATAATAGCAGAAATTTTCACGTATAACCCAATATAGAAAGATAATTTCAAAAACACTACCACATTTTTTTTTTATTCCTGAATTACTATATATTGTAACATAAAATTACTAAATTACTAAATGACATGTAGCATGATTGTTAACATAAGGAAAATGTCACTTTGTACACTCTTTGCTTGACAAATTCATGACTGTTGACATTGTGTGTGTTGGCAAGTGTTGATTGGGTGAAAAAAATGTCAAAATTTTAAACTTTCCAGTGGTGTGTTGTGACATTGCACAATGTAAAAAATGATATAGAAGATGGTGTACATATAGCATGATTGTTAACATAAATATATGTAACCGATTACAAGATACATATTTATCTCCAAGTAGCTCATAAAATGTAGGATTCATTATAGAAACAATTGGATTATAAAATAACATCCGTGTGCATTTGGAGGTATAATTCCAAAATCCTTTTTTATTATTTTGAAATTTCTATTTCCGATCGCTTCATATTACTAAATAATGAAAATTCGTGTTTGGCAATTTATAGTCTTATGTTAATTTTTATTTCGAAATGCAAGGCAATATATTGTAAGACGTTGTGTTGCAATAATATAACTCGTAATGTCTTAACATTTTTAAATATATTATCGTTACGTGCAAAATATAATGCTTATTTTCGTATCATATTGTATATTCTATAGCAAATTATGGCATGTCTAAAGGAGTAATATTATGTAATTTATGAAAGATTGAATGTTGCGAAACACGATATATGCTTATGTGAATAATTAGTGGTTGTATATATAACATTTTGTTACATCCATCAATCATATTTTGTTACGATGTTATGTCAAATTAATGATATAAATGGTAGATTGCATAATGTATTTTTTGTCACATTTTGTGAAATTGTGTTGTGTACTGAAATATGTTACATTTGGTATTTCGATAACTTATATATACTATATTTTGTCACGTCAATCATGATATTCTAAGACTTCTATCGTGTTTTATATTTGACTCAAAAATATTATAATCTCTGAATTGAAGAGAGAAGATACTGGAATTGATACTCAAAATTTGGAGTATGAGAAATCTTTGGGATGTTCGAAATTTTTTGGGTTATCATAGTTTTGATTTTGATTTTGAACGGATGAGGTACTATGATTTGAGGAATTTGGATGTTCCGCGTTAATTTGGGGATTTTGGATGATAAATTTGGCGTATTTGATTTTGCGTGTTTGGAGGAGTGATATAAGCTAGTTAACTACTTAATTGTAGGAGTGAAGTTGTTTATGACATTTCACTTTTACTAACTAAAATACAGTATTTGTAGGATGAAAATGTGAAAATGTAAATTTTGAAATAAAATGGGGTAAGATATGTAACTTCTGATAATAATAATAATAATAATAATAATAATAATAATAGGTTGGTTCTATTTTGGTAGATGATTCAAATTAATTAAGCAAATGTGGTGTTATCAACTTTATAAACTAAAATAAATAATTGCTATTTGGAGAATCAAATGGCCCAACTATTAAACTAATTTCAACCATAATCCCTCTTTTACTATTAAAACTAAATTTAGTGTGTATTTGTCTCCCATTATTGTAGAAGAAATTGAGTAATGAATAGTATTTTTTGGAGAATGTGTGATTAAAATTTAAAGTAACTTTATTAGTTTGTGTGTAGAATATTTTATTAAATGAATGTGTGGTGAAAAATTTTACTGTAGCAAGCAGTATTTTGGAATAATGGAAGACAAACGGAGCCTTAGAACTATGCTTTAGAAGAGAATCATTTGAGAACATAGGCCATTCCGTTTATTAGGGTAAAGGCAAAATGTTCCATTCCTCATTATACTAAAATCTTAGTTTTATACTTCGCAAATATATTTAGTTGAACTCTATCGATGCAACTCTTACAAGACTACAATCTTTAAAATCCGATACGCATAATCATTTCATACAAAGCAACTAAATCATTACCGAATCAATCTACTTTTTAAGTATCCGATTGATCTTGCCTTCCCTTACTATTATCTAGGGTGGGTTCGAATCCTTATACGATGCTTTCTATAATACTTTAGGTATATTTTGTACTTTACAACTTCCATGTCAGAACTTTAGAACAATGCTCATTGAGATTTTAAGAATGATAGAAATGATAAACTCCACTTCTAATTATGCATAAAATATCAGTCTTGAATAAATTAAAGGTAAGTAAGACTTTATAAGTTCTAGTTATGAGTGAGATCAATTTTAATAATTCATTTATAAGGAAAGTTTAAATAAATAAAGGCTAAAATGATTTTTTTTTTCTGGAGACAGTCCTTTATAGATACATTGCATCATGTGTCCAAACACACTTTTTAAAGAATCACTCAACCACAAAAAAAAAAAAAAAAAGCTTAGTCCCGTTCGATAGTGATTTTTTTAGAATAGATTTTTTGTGAAAATTATTTTTTGAATAATGTGTAGTTGAAAAGTATAGAAAGTTAATGAACTCAGGTGCAAAATTATTTTATTAAAAGAATGTGTGATTGAAAATTAATTTTTTAAAAAATTGGAACAAAAGGTATCGGCATTTGCGTTTCATAGACTGATATGATATGTGGCATGTTTCATTTTGCTAAAAACTCAGAAAATAAATAAATAAATTATTTTCATGTGCGAAAGGTCTCAATGTCGAAAGATAAGGGAAAAAAGCTCTTTTTACCGTCTTTTAAGTAAAGCTAAACATAGCTTGGCTGTCCCTACCTAATTCCAATTAGAAATATAACACGTGAAAGAAAAAATTGTAGACTCGATTTAACATTTAACATTTTTGTATGTCGGTCTCCAAGTTTCAATTTTCAATGCATTTGATGTGTTATCAGTGTAAACCATCCAAAATACACATTAGTTTTCAATAGGAAAATAATTTTGACATGAACCATCAAAAAAACTCGATTTAGTTGAAAAAAATCAAAGATGGGACCTATGTGCCAAAACACAGCTTATTTCCACCCTAATGTCAACCTTTTAGGACAAAAACTACAAAATTTCAAACTTATTACTCATAAAAATAGCTATGCATTGTATGGTATGTCGGAATTAAGAGCTTGAATCATCTACTTATCGAAACTATTAATAAACTAACTGAAATCACATTTTTTTTTTATTAAGACGAGTATTTTAGTCCTCATTTAAATCATTGTGTCAATACTTATCATTTGGTAACAAGTGGAATAACTTGAACAATGATCAAGACAATGCATATGCAATTATTTGTATCTTTATAGGATAGTGATGGAGGCAATGAGTGAGTCCATGAAAAAGAGAAGCAAAACAAAAGGCTTTTGGGTGATGATAATGCACAAAGTGAAAGATTGAACATTAGAGGTTGCTCCACACAAGTCTTAAATCAATGGTGGGACATTCGAAAAATAGGCCATGTTTGACCCTATTTTCGAGGAAAATAGCTTTTGAAATAGTGATTTTTTTTTTCTAAGTGTGTGATTGATTAAAAATAGAGAAATTTTTGAGTTTATGTGTAATAAATTTTTATGAAAGAATGTGTAGTTAAAAACGAATTTTAAAAAAATTTGGAACTCAAACATAGGCTATATAGGGCTCTACTTTTTTGTCTTGAAATTTATGTGGTAAATGTTTAGGAAAGAAATTGCATTCTACAAAAGGAAATGTATCTTCTATCATCAAATTTCAATGCTTCTCTGTGTGTATTTTGATGTGGAAAAATCGAGAATAAATTTAACACAGAAAAAGCCACGTGTACATGCCTTTTTTTCGCAGAACTTGATTTGTAGTTTTTTCTTTGTTTTGCTAACGGCCAATAAAAAATGACAATTGTGTATCCGTAAAGAATCTGTGCCATGGATTGACTTCTTCTAGTGCAATATGCATGTTTAAGAATTATTCTTCTATGTAATTGACATGCACTAGTATTTCGATTTGAGTTTTCTCCGTAATTATGTAAGTGGTCTTCTTATTAACACGACACAAATAAGTGGAATTGTAAATTTTACACTTAAAATTTTGGAATTCGTTTCACACTTGTTTTGGCACCTATTTATTTTATAAACATAATCTATCAAAATCTACTTTTTTTAATCCACGAATTTTGTAGGATCACAAATTATAAGAAAAGTTAAATAGGTAATGAATTATGATAATCTCTTTAAGACCTGAAAAGAATGTCAACTTTAATAAACGCCTAGTGCGCTATGTCTAACTTCCCATAAACTACAACCTAAGCTGAGTCAGTGAGACCATAGGCATCATTACTTGTACCCTACCCATGCAACCTTCTTAAAATGCTCTTTTGATTTGACATGTATATCACGAGTTGCTCCCCATCTATTTTGAAACCCTCACCAATCAAATCACCACCATCGATCTCTTTCCATCACATCGATGAGCTCTTTTGCAGATGCGTACGATCGATAGGGACTTGCACAGACATTTAATACCGTAGGATTGTGATGTGTACACCACTGAAGTGACATCAAGATTCGAGATCCTGAGCGAGTTGAGCGCGCGAAACAGTCGAAGATTTTAAAGTGGACTTGGCACTAGTTTCGTACTTATTAATTGTTGTTGAATTGAGCACTTTTGCTAGAAAAAAATTGTCATTTTGGTTGACACACACTTACACGAGAGTAGGACCTGTATGAAATTCACGTGTATAAAAAATTTAAAAAAAGTGCTCCTCTCCCTCTATTCTCAATGTGCTGTCGAGGAGGATATCAGACCCTTCTCGGCAGCATAACACTCTTTTATCAGAAAATGTTTGACTCCTTAGTTTATCTACACTCACGTGCGCGTGAGATCCGCATGGATAAATTGCCAAAAAATGCTCCCATAGTGTGAGTGTGCTGTCAGAAAAGATGTCAAATCCTCCTTGATAGCGTAGCATGATTGGTGTTGATGTTTATGTACGGGATAAAAATAATAAATTTTAGTAGAATAATGTTATTTATCATTATGATGATAAATAATCAATGATGTGACAGTGTATGTGAAATAATGTGATTGAACAATTTAATTTATATGAGAGAGGAGAGGATGTGAGGATAATACGTTGTCATATCCACGATAATTTATTATCATGAAGATAAATAATATTATTCTTTTCAATAATTAGATTACATTTTAATTGTATGAAAGATTCGTAACCTTCTCAAATTAACTTATATTGTTCATGATTATAGTTTTTCTCAAAAAAAAAAAAAAAAAATTTAAGATGAAGTAAAAAGATTCGTTTGTCCATTGTATTTTTAATAAGCAAAACAAATAATATGGCAAAAATGCAATTACATATTTTAAAGTACATTAACAATATTTTTGAACGAAAACATAGCGTATTTATAAAAAAATATAGTGTAATTTCACGCTTGCTATATGAATGACTATTGTAGCCTTACCGTCCTAACTATTTTTTTTTTTTTGTAAATATGTTTCTCAATAATATACACACTTGAGTTTGTATCGATAATACTAATAAATATATGTCCCGAAACTTTTCGTGATTATTAGTGAGGTGATTATGTAACGTCTTATCGTCCATTGTTTAATAGAACATTTTATTAAATGCCTCCAGAATATTGCTAAACAAATACTAATGGGAATATAAATGCTTAAGTTTCTGCTTAGAGAATTTTATCTTACAAGCAGCAATTTAGGTACTCATCGTGTTAACATTATATTCTCCCCTTTATAATTTTGAATTTGGTCAGGAGCCCAATAATACCTATCAAGTATTTTTATCGTGCAATATGTGTTCCAATTGCTCAACCACAGTGCGCAAAGATGAGTTTTCAATAAATGTTGAGAATATATATTGTGTTAATTTGAATTCATTATCGTACATATCGGGTGATATTTTACGGCAAGGTTTTTCGACTGTCATTTCATAAGATGATTTTCTCATTATTGGGAGAGAGAATTAAGAAGTTGAAAAGAATAAAAATAATGCGCAATTATGTTATTTAGATTCTCATAGAAGATTGTTTAAATCAAAAGTTCGAAAGATGATTTATTTAAATGCATTTATTGACCTAGAAAGACAATTTGTTAACACCAAATTTATTAAATATATGGCATGCTTGAAACGTAATGACATTTTTTTTCAATATAAAAATTCTCAAAAGAAAAATGGAACAAATAGTAAAGAATGTTCATTGAGAAGATATATACTCTTGGAGAGTACATCGACATAACTTTGTCATCTCCGAAAGAAGTTTAAGTACCTAAAATGAAAAGAAAGCGAAGATGTTGAATTAATTTTTTTCTAAGAATGCCAACATAGAAATGACTGATCATGATCCAATACAAGCAAGACGTTCCTTACTAGAGAAACTTAAAGTTTTTGAACTGCTGCCTGAACATCTAAATGTGTAAAACTAATAAAATTTATGCGAAAAGAAAATGAGTAAAATGAAGTCTTAAGATATGATTTACCAATGTCAACATAATGAGTTTCAAATAAATATATAAATAATTAATTTTTTTCATGGTGGATACTTTTTGGAATGGATAACCATTTTTGCCTCAAACCTTCAAAATAGCCCGTTTTCACTACAAAAGGAAGATGTTCAAACTCTGAAAGCTGAATACGAAACAAGGAAGGTAGTCACAAGCCAATATTTTTGCTTGTTTAGAAAATGCATGAAACTTGATAGTGTCCAATAGATTGATTATGACCAACTTATATGTTATGCATGATAATAATTTTGTATAAAATCTCTATTGCATCTAATTGTGAGCAATTAAATCATAATACCAAGATCTTTAGAATTTATGATTTTCACAGATAAATTTAATTGATTAAAAAAACATACATTGATCCATAGCAATAACTGAAAGATTTAAATCTGCAAAAAGAGAAACTACTGAAAGATTTAAATCTGCAAAAAGAGAAACTACCAAAATCAAGAAATCGTTCTCTCTTTACCTCTTTGTAATTGAATGAATAATTTGATTGGTTCCATTCACGTTTATAGTCAAAGAGAGACAATTTCACGGACAATAAAAAAATTACCCACTTTCCATCAAAATGGACAGTTACAAAATTTCCACTTTAAAATTGATCAATAGGATTTTGGCAATAATAAATCCGTTTAATTAATTTTTTAATAATATTACTTTGGCCACATTAATTGATCTTACACTAATATGCTTGAAGCATATCGTTCAAGTTTTTAATAAACTTTATTACATCAAAGTATAAAGATACTTTATGTACTTTTGCAGTATGGCTGCGCTATGTGTACAAAGTGCCTTGACAAAATAGGTTGACAAAATGACGTGGCATGAATTTAAAAAAAAAACTTAAAAATTAGAAAAGCCAACATCGTTCTCTCTCTCCCCATTTCCCTGTTTCTCCCTCCTCATTTTCCCCAAATCAACCTCGAGCAAACCCTTTATCCCAAATCACAAACCTCTGGTAGCCACTCAGGGCTGGCAGCATCCGTACCTTTGACGTCATCCCCACCATCGGCAGCCGGTCAACTCCAACATTGTACATTACTCCCAGATCGGCACCATTTTGAAAGCCAACGCCGTGTCAGAGACAGTCGAATACCACAAAAAATCGATCGACAAATCTCATCCCTGAATCGTTGTAGTAGTGCTAACTTTGTAGGTCTGATTGGGTTGATTCGTCATTTGCTTATTTCACACTAAATTTTGAATTTCGTTATGTAATATCTGTGCTTCGCGGATTGATGGCGTTGATGATTGAGAAATTGACGTTATTTGCCTTTAGTAATGTGAGTGACATTTTTTGATTTCAATACACCAAAGGCTAGGTGAATGAATTTTAAATTATTTTTTTTACTCTCTATTCTGAGGTAATTTATGTTGTGTGTATGTTTAAGGCAAATGAGATGCTAAAAGAAGCTCTTGATGGTAATATCATGATTCCGGGTTGTCATTGTAGTGGAAATGTTTGAGTTTGATACAAGCAAAATTAACTTATTTGTGCTTATGCTGCTGTCAAGTTTTTCTTTTACCTTACATAATCTGCATAAATCTTCTAGTTGATACTAGTATTCTGAATGTTAAGAATATCATTTGTAATCATGTCAATTACTTTCAGGTGTCCTTTGTTTTGCACTAGGACCTGCATTTCATTGTTCACTTGAAATAAATTTCTCATTTGCTTTTTATGGCAGAAAATTGCACATTATATTCTGCTTCATTCTGCGATAACATCGAACTATGTTTGAATTTTCTTTTCCCTTGCCATCATGCCTACTGGATATATATAGACAACTGCTAGCATTTCACTTGGAGAGAGTCTCTTTGAGTTTTGATTTACATATCTCTTTGAGTATGTAAATTGGTTTGTTTCATGAACACAAAAGGTCGGGAAAGAACTCCGGAGTTTGTCACGGTTGCAGGAGTGTTGGACACTTCTTCGGTGATTGCCCGATAAAATGTCGATGTCCACTTTGTGTGCATGGGTTTAAGAAGTTTTTCGAGGTTGAAAGGGACATCGTTAACAAAGGTAAATTCTTCAAATCTTGCAGTGTGAAGTGTGGGTTTTGGGATTAGCGCAAATATGGAGAAGTAATCGGTGAATCTAGCGGTACTAGGGCTAAACTAGTGGCGAATGAAGAAGTTGAAGATATGATGCGAATGTTCCAATCTCAAGTTCGGGTAAATAATGAAGAAGAGCTCTTGATTTCTGTAACTGTGAATGTGACGGTCCGCCGAGAAAAATTACTCGTCGAAGGGAAACTGAAGGGAATAGACACGGCTTGATTAGTCGACATGTTGAAGTAGTCATGTTGTGGTAACAAGCGGCATGTTGTAAATATGAATGTGGTCGATTAGTTTAGTGCAGTCAATTGGTACATTTTGGTTGAAGTAAAATTGTTTACGTCATGTACCTTAGAAGTTAGCGAAATTATAATATGAGTAGTGAGTGAAATTATAATATGAGTTTGGATTCAACTTGTTCTGTAATTATATATTGTCGTTCTGCTGATTCTAGTTTTTAGATTTGATATTCTAGTCCGAATTGAAAATTCAACAAAAAGGAATGCTGCATTAACCAAACATCGGAAGAATAACAAAGAACCAAGCGAAATACAAGTTAAAACATTAATGTTTAAATTTTTAGAGACTGTGGAAATACAAATATGTAAAGCTTCAAGGTGTGTACACAAAAATAAGTAGAGGAGCATCTTCTGGTGAAGGGATTCCCAGAATAAGGTAGCTCTACCATAAACTGCACATTGGCAATTGCATTACGATACATAGAGAAGCAAAGAATACGCCTGGCAATAGACATCCTCCTTGTGGATTCATAATAACATTACAACATTTGTGACACTAAGGCTCTTCAGGCTTTGGTTCGAGGACTACGGGATGTTTTCTATGCGATCGCCACGTAGTACTTCCACGGTTATCTTCGCAACAATAAGAAACAATCACTCTATCATGTGTCTTATTTCATGTCAACTGAACCAACAAAAGGCATAAAACTGGTTTAAGAATTCCGAACCTGATACTAGTGCAGTTAGGAGGTTGAAGAAATTAGCCTTACCTTATCACCCAAATATCTTGAAAATGCCGTTTTTTGCTCCATCAAATGACGCTCTGCGATGCTGTTCGCCTGAATTTAAATGGAGCCACCATGATGTGGTAAATATGGATTGTTGTATGTGTTCTCATTACCTCACATGTGAATTGAAATTAATAAGAGATGATTGGTTGTCAATTTTAAGTGCTGTAATTAAAAAATATACGTACCTTGTGAAGTCGAAAACACATTTGTCGTTGTAGTATGGATGAACGTAGACGAAGGTATTTGTTGTATGAACACCTAGCTCATACCGTGACCCTACATCATGTTGTTGGCATTAATTATACAAAAAAGTGCATAACAAAACCGTGAAATTAATATACTTACCATTAGGAATTGTGAAAATGAGTACGGCATTGGCATTGGCATTGGCGTTGAATATTGATGTTGAGGAGCTGGCGGAACCTTTCTTGTTATGTTGTTCGATCGCACCTGCATGTAGACAAGAACAAAATTGGTATTACTGTATAAAATGAAGTGGAAAAAAACATTGAATCGTACGAATATACCTTGGACTTCTTAGCGCTCTCCTCCAATGGATCTTTTCTACGTTTTGTCTTCGGGGCTCCCTTTTTCTTCAATGATATAGGATCCCTCACAGTCCCATTGCTTTGATTTTGAGATGCAACACACTGCAAATTGGTATTATTATCGGAACTTGACTTCGTCAACCTAAGCTCTTTATTTTGAAGTTGTGTCCAATCCATGATAGTACGATACCTCCCTTCATCATCTGCTGGAATGTTTGCCACCGTGGTAAATGCCTGACACATCTCGTCATACCTTAATTGTCCAGGAGTACTAACCATACCGGCATAATTCACGGCGACCCGCGTGTGTGCTCTGCTAACATCTCTCCTCCATCTGCGTAGTATATACCGATTCGGCATCACAGTCACCTCATTATGTATCAACACTGCAATCGCATGCCTACATACTATACTCCAGAATTCGAACAGGTGACAACTGCAGATGATTAAACAGTTATCTCTATTAAATGACAGTTGAAAATTTTTTCTCCGTCGTCGCTTGCCACAAACGACGTCCTCACGTACCTAATACGTTGTCCCCAGATGTCCTTCTGAAGCAGAGATGAGGTCACAGTAAACCTTCCCTGTGAACTCAACCTGAACTTCCCTGAACTTCGAAAGGGTGTACAATTCTTGATATTGGTTTTCCATTTCGTATGTGGTTGCACACGGTATCATTTGAGAGAAAGACCTAAAATCAACTTGAAATTCCTTTTCTACCTAATTCGCAGGGCTCTCTCGTACTGTTCGACGAACTACTTCAACGATGTCTTCGAATGCACATAACCGTCGAAGAAGGCGTTCATACTTTCACTTCTTTGCGTTGTTGACATACCAGCCAAGACAGTTGTTTTCAAAAAAACATGGCACCCAATGACCTCTATTCTCGTACAATCTGGATAACCAAGCATTATCGCGTAAGTCATAGGTATCGATCATCACTCTCCAACTTTTCTCAAATTCTTCAACAAATTTTGTATCATAAACCAATACATATACATCCGAAAAGATCGAAGCCTTATCCACATGATATCTAAAATTTTCAGGCAATTTTTTCAATATGTGCCAAAGACACCATCTATGTTTCGTATTCGGAAAAATTATTTCAATTGCATTTTGCATCGCTCTATCTTGATCGATAATTATTTCATGCGGAGCTTGACCGTACATGCACTTCAACCATGTCTTGAACAACCACACAAATGTATATGTGTTCTCATTCGATAGC
>CAIGRT010117041.1:0-14824 GCA_903798405.1 Fraxinus platypoda | reverse complement strand
ATTCATTTTTTGGGGTCAACAGTTTACTTATTTATCGTACGAAGATTAAAAAATTACAAAGCTATATTGTCCAATTGTCCTATTTATGAACAATTATGGAAGCAAGAGTGATGCTTTTACTCTAAATATTTTGTTAGCATAATACGTATATAACATCACTCTATATATAAATAGATGATGAAACCTTTTACCTGGTGCTATATATCCAATGGTGCCCAACGNAGATGATGAAACCTTTTACCTGGTGCTATATATCCAATGGTGCCCAACGTTTTGGTTAGTGAAATCCTCTGGTCTTCCATGAAGAGCTTGGAAATGCCAAAGTCTGCAACATGGACAACCATATCTTCATCTAAAAGTATGTTGCTGGGCTTCAGATCACAATGCACAATTGGAGAGAGATACCCATGATGTAGGTACTCGAGTGCACATGCTACATCGATCATTATTTCCAATCTTCGAGCTATATCTAGGCAGTAGGTGCCAGAGGACAACCACTTGTTAAGGTTCCCATTAGGCATTTATTCTAACACCAAGGCTTTGAGATCAAGATTAGAACAACTGCTGATTACCTTGACAAGATTTCTGTGATGGATATTGCACAAGATTTGACACTCATTATCAAAACTCTTTTTTGCATCTTCTAAATCTAAATTGAAAACCTTAATAGCAGCAATCATTCCATTGGAAAATCTTCCCTTGTATACTGAACCAATGCTGCCGCTTCCAATCAGATTTTCTTCACCAAATTTATTGGTAGCATTAAGAACTTCATAATATGAAATCCTCTTGACATTGAAGGCAATGGAGGAACTATACTGAGTTGGAAGAAATGAATTTCTAGTATGACGTCTCATCAAACAAACGATAATAATGGACAGACATGCTACCAAAGCAATTAATGGTAAAATAAATTTCAAAGCACTGATTGTTCTTGATGATCTAGTGTATTGCCTTGGCAACATGGCACCTTGTATTGAGATGCTCCACACAATTCACTATTGCCTGTGAATGAATCTGCAGTTAAGTTGTTAAAAGGCCCTCCATTTGGAATTTCACCACTGAGTTCATTGAATGAGACATTAAAATGTACAAGGTCCTTAAGTTTCTCCATTGCCTTGGGGATTGCACCAGATAGATTATTTTGGGATAGATCCAAATATTGCAAGGAAATCAAATTAGCAAACGACTCAGGTATTGGACCAAGTAATTGATTGTTTGATAATGTTAGATTTACTAAGCTCTGAAGTTGCCCAATAGTACTTGGAATCTTGCCTGAGAACTGATTTCTTGATAGATATAGCTCTCTCATTTTCTTCAAGTTGCCAATTTCTGGACGAACCACTTAGCAAATTATCAGATAAACTCAGAATTTCAATTTCCATGTTATTCCACAGTGTTGACGGGATAGTTGAAGTCAATGAGTTGTAAGCTAAATAAAGTTCTCGTAAAGAAGATAGATTTCCTAAACACGTTGGTAGCTGTTGAGAGAGCATATTATTTTCCAAATTCAGGTGATACAGATTTACCAAACTGCAAAGTTTGTCAGGTATTGAACCCGGCAGTTCATTGTCATAAAGATCCAATTTCTGCAATTTCATTTGACTCAAAGAGTCAAGAATCATTCCTTTCAGGTGATTAGCTCCCATTCCTAGCAAAATCAAGTTGCTCATATTGCCGATTTCCCTCGAGATCAATTACCAACAGAATATTATATGAGAGTTTTAACTCCTCATAGCTAACATGCCTTGTGCCAAAATCTTGTCAATATATGCCTATTGTTGTCACGGTGGGACGTTCCACACTTTACATTAAGTCCTACTCTATATTGTTTACTAAATATGCATCGCAAGACTCCATGAGCATCAACATTTATGCAAGTAAGAAATATTTATGATGCACAGGGACAATCTTTTGTCAATTTTTGGTAGACATTATCAAAATTATTGGCAGATGGATGTATATGGCCAGAGCATTAAACGTACCTATCAAATTATTGTGTGCTAGATAGAGAACTTCAAGCTTTGACAAATTTCCGATTTCCATTGGAATGCTTCCCGTAAACGTATTGATGTCCAGAGAAAGTAGTTTAATATTCGTGCATGTTCCCAAACTTAGAGGAATGTTGCCACTTATTTGATTCATTGAAATTATTAGCATCTCTAGCTTTGGAAGACTATGGCAGATATCCATCGGAAGACTTCCCGAGAGACTATTGTTTGCAAAATCAATTTCTATCAAAGAAGAGATGTTGAAAATCCTGTTAGGAATATTCCCGCTGAGCCTGTTATTGTAGACATTTAACTTTTGAAGATTTTTGAGAAATCCAAAACTTGATGGAATAGAACCAGTTAACTCATTGTACTGCATCTCTATTTCTCGAAGTTGGCTTAAATTACCCATTTCATCAGGGACAATACCACGAAAATTATTATTACTAATAACCAAGGATCTCAAGGAAGAAAGTTCACCGATTTCTTTAGGTATAGTACCTCCTAGACCCATATTTGCTAGATTTAAGGCCGTCACTCTTTGGTACCTCCCACCACAAGTAACACCAATCCAATTACAGAAAGAGGTTCCTCGAGACCAATTCTTGGCTAAGATTCTATTTGGATAAGAAGTTATATGAAATTTTAAAGCTAAGAGAGCATACTCATCAGTGGAGTTATTGAGAAATGCTGCAACATACATAAACAAGTAAAGCATTGCCGTCAACATAAAGATAACATTTTTTTCCCATGGCTATTTTGAAATGTGAAAATAAGGTTGAAAGGGAGCCTGAAATAAGGTGTTTGATATAGGTGTATAGATAAATATGAAATAAAATTTTCGACTAAGATATATATAAAGGTGCAACGTAATTTATGGTCAAGAATTGCTTGGGATTTTATCTTGAGTGGTGCTCATTGCTTCAGTATGGACTCCACTTCTTATATTTGCCTATCAAAGTCTTCCTAGTATGTGTTGGGTTGTCACAGCTTGGACGTTTTTCCATCTCCCTACGTTCCCTTTGGTTTGGTCGCCGTAGATTTGATGGGGGAAGAGGGGGGCCCTGGATCCTAGACATCCCCAACATCTTACAATATGGTGCTAAAAGTCTTGAACTAAGGGTAAGCTCTAGAGAAGAACCCTTTCACACCAAAATGGAAAAAGCCCTTCCCCTTTCTCTATCAACTGTATGTGTCCCAAGGGAATATTAAGCTAAATTCAACTATAAGGTATCTGGAGAGGATGGGAGAAAGGATTAGACTAAAAAATCTTTTATGCTGACTAATATGTAAAAGAAATTCACTCACATATAAAAGAGATTTCAGATTTCTTTAGAAACAGTATCTACCACCTAGACCCATATTTGCTGGATTTAAGTGTCGCTCATTGGTTCTTGGTACCACAAGCAATACCAATTATTATAGACAGACATATCAGTTCCTTCGTTACACATTGTTCACATCAGATGTTAGAGATGCTAAAAGGGTAAGCATCGCCAATAACATACTTTCACATAGTTGATTTGATTCTCATATAGAAGCACAGTGTTGTTATTGTAATTGACGTATGCACATTTTTTATGATAAACTAAAGTGTCAGAATTGTGTTGTGGTGGGTCTCGGAATTCTGGAAATTGCTTCTTTCAAATAATTCAAAAAAAATAATTAGCTTTAGAAGACTTGTTGACCACCAATATCCGACTTCTTCTAGTTGAATATGGAGAGTTTATTTACCTTCGTTACTCATTTATCTATGAAAAAAAAGTACCTATTAGGAAAATAAACATAGCTAATAAAACTGTGCATTTCATCAAAACATAAAACTATAAAACCTGAATGTTTTGATTTTATGTTAGGCTAGATATGTTAGAATAATAAAATTGATTAAATGCATTTGATATGTCGGCACTTTATTCAATAGATATGTTTTTCTAGAGACTCGTATTGATACATGTTTGTCTATTCATTTGCTTGTGTGTTAATGAATCACATAAGGAGCAACAGGGCCGGTCTTGAAATTTTGGATGCTCTGTGCGACATTTTAAAATGATGCCCCTTTCATGAAATTTAATATATATATATATATTTCAATAATATCATATCATTGAAAAATTATGATATTTAAATACTGTTTATTTTTTTCAATTGTCCTGGATAAGAAAAGTACAAATAAAATTCAAAAGCACCTCCCAAAGTTCATCAAAATTCATCTCATCAACAAAAAACCATCCAAGCCCCTAAACTTTTTGTACAATTCCATATGAGAAAACTTTGAAATAAAAAACATCAAATACCAAATGTAAACTTTGAAATACAACAAATCATGTAAAATTATTTCTTCTTACATTTCTAGAAGCAAACTAATTAAACTTACGTTTTTAGCAAATATTGTTGAATAGATATCAAAACTAGGTTATTCAATCGTTTTTATAATATGGTTGATTGTAAATAAGATTTTAATAACTTCAATTTTGAAAAATTTCTTTCGCAATATGCAACAGTAACATTAATTGTTAGTAATACTCTATAATTTCTTTCGACAGATGCAACAATAACATTAATTGTCACTATTACTCTATAAGCAATAAATGTATTCGAAAGCGATCAATCTTTTCAAATAAATCAATATATCAAAAAACTGTATTTGTTTCTTTTGGTATTTCAAATAAGTTAATATATCAAAAACTGTATTTGTTTCGCAAAATTTTTAATTCTTGTAGCAAATCTTTGTCATCAAGACCGCAAAAATTTACATGTCTTAGAACAATGTCAAGATGATCATAACATGCTTTCAAATCAGTATCACCCGATATGTTTAATTTGTCAAAAGAAAATAGAAATTCAATTTTTTTTTTCTCACATGAATTGAATTGATTGAACCTTCATTCAAGTTATCCAATTGCTTGATCTACTATATCAAAGAAATAATTGGTTATGACAGAATCTTCAAGTGATTGTGCGTCCTCTATAGTGACATTTTTATCAAAATGTTTCTTCCTACGAATTATACTTTTTCCTCTTTTGCTTTTTTCTTGACATTATTTAAAGTACGATACTATTTAAAATATATATATATAACTAGTTAATTATATTATTCCTAGCTTTAGTATCTTATGCAATTGCATATCATACCAAGTCAAATGAATACAATTAATAAAGAAATAATTCATAAATGAAAATAGTTAACCACAACACATTGAAATTAGCTATGAAAGAGTCTAAACCATTTGAATCCTTTCACTTGCTTTAATAAAAATGTCTTGGTATGATATGCAATTAGGAATAATAAACACAACAATATTAAATAAAAATCATCTATGATATGTATTTAGGAATAAGAAATACAACAATATTAAATAAAAGACATCATTTGTCTATCTTTTAACTCATTTTTCTTAAACATTGTGCCCTTTAACTTTACATAATAATTAAACTTTTAAATTTTAAAATTAATAGATATTATAAATATATTATTAAACATATATATACACAAATTACAAATTTTTTTTGGTACCCCTACAATGATGAGGCATATGCGGTCACTCAACTCGTGCACCCTCAGGACCGCCTCTGAGGAGCAATACACTTTTAATGGTTGGTACTTAGATGTATCATTTGTAGAGCCTTTAAAAGGCTTGTGATATAGTCATCTTTATTAGTCAATATGAGAAATAAAATTAAAATGTCCTCTTGAAGTTCTTGTTTGCTATCTCAAAAGTTATTGTTTCATTTCCAAGTTTTCAATCAAAAATGGTATCACTGAAAAGTTGTAGAAGTGTGAGGAGATGACAAATAACAATTCTCTTCCTGTAACTCGACTCACTGCTGATAACTATAACACGTGGCATATCTTAGAAGTTTCAAGATTTGTGGACTTAGCCCCTGTTTGGCCCCCATTAAAATTATAATTGATTTTTCTCTCTTTTTATCAACCACATATTCTTCAATAAAATAATAGTATAAGTAAACCCAAAACATTTTCTTCTTTTTTAGCTACACATTCTTTAAAAAAAAAAAACTATTCCACAAATAATGGGGGCCAAATGATGGCTTAGTAGATAAAGGTTTTAAACTTCAACACGACGAAGGACTGTCTCAAGCCGAATAAAACTTCCAACCTGTAACCAAGAGGATGGACAAAAAGACTTAGCATGAATCATCAAGCATTTGAGAGAAGAATATGATGCCCTATTCGTGACAGAATCTGAATCAATTTTATCTCGTACTTAACGAGTATTTGTGGTGATCAATGAGATGAAAGGATATGGAAAAGAAGATAGTGATCTTCAAGTGATAGAAAAAATTACACAAAAATTCAATTTATTGTGGTAGCAATTGAAGAATCTAAGGATTTGGACCAAATATCCATTGATGAAACTTTAGGCACATTACAAGCTTATAAGGAGATACAAATGAGGAAGAGCGTGTGGAAGACGTAAAGGAAGTGGAGATACAAAATATCAAAATTAAATCAGCAATGAAGGGAATTATTTACAATTGTATAATTGAAGAGGGGAAGAAAGAAATAACTTTCAAAGAGAAGGAAGAAGAAGAAACGATGGAGGAAAATATTACAAATCTCAGATAGATTGTTACAATTGTCTGAGATTTTACCACTATGCATTAGCGTATAGGAGTAAAAACTTGCACACGGATAAAGGAGAAGGAACGCGACTCTTTGCATACAATGTACAAGAAGGAGGCAATATTAATTAATGGTATTTAGAAAAATCTATTTTCATGTAGCTTGAAGAACTTGCTGGCCATGATACTTTTGGTTTTGATTTGAAGGTTCAAGTAAAAGGGAAAGGTAAACTTCTTGTTAGAAATTGAGTCAATTGTTATGAATATTAAAGACGAGATAACTGGCAAAATGAAAATAACAATTATAAGAATACAAGATTTACGTGGAAACTCATGACTGGAAAAACCACGGGCAGAGGCGAAGAATTCATTATATCAAAAGTAAAGAATTACAATATGTTATGCTGAATCTCACGAGACTCTTTCCGTGATTCTCTCTCTATTAATTTGGATCCCCTAGATCACTTTCTGAGTCGATTACATAAATATATGTAATACATAACATATTTATAATACAAGAATCTCCAACATACTAGGAGAATTAATACAAACAAGAGTATAATACAAGGTGAAGTTCTATTACAATAGTTAAAATTAATAACAGAATATTTGAGTTGAAATAGGAGTTCAAAAACTGTCAAATATATTTTCGACTTCCTCAAGACTTCTTCAAGCATACTACCAACACTCAATAGAGCTCCCAATAGAATTCGGGCCAAAACGAGATTCTAATAAATATCCACCTTGACACAAATTCCACTGCAAGAAATAAAACCTAACTCTTCAACTCTAATAATATTTTCAAAACTAAACACTCCACCTCTTCCTCAACGCCCAACTAGGGCAAACTTGGCAATTGCCTGAATCTAAGCACTGCTTATCTGCAATTACATTGGGTACAAAATTTACTCGAATTATCACCACGGACAACAAGATCATCATGATCACAACTAACTCCACCTGAGTTAGTAGCATATTCTTCAATACCAAACTTACTCAAATTATCGCAACGATTAACCCGATTACAATCAACACCATTTGAGTCAACGCTTATCAAACCATAAACAATCAAATCAGCCTCACAGAACCTCTCCTGAGGTCTAATAACTCTTTTCTTCAATATAGTGACAGTTGCATAAAACGTGATTGTCAACCTTCCAAAACATATAACTGAGACCTTCTCTATTCCCTTATCACAACTTGATCCTTACGTTACTTCTCCTCTAGAGTCCAAACAAAAATCTGCCACAACAAAAATCTGGTATTGTGATCCAAAAGTGAAATATCAAACTTCATACTTGTCATCCCATAAAAATCAAACCTCATTCCGAGTTGATAAAACTCGCTCTAATACGAAACCAAACAGTTCTTCCAGGAACATCGAACCTAGCTCTGATACTACTTGTTAGAAATAAAACGATACCAGTATGCTCTAATACCACTTCTTAGATATTGATCCAATTGTTAAGAATATTAAAGACGAGATAATGGGAGCAAGATGAAAATAATAATCAAAAGAACATAAGATTTACGTGAGAACCCAAAATGGGAAAAACTATGGGCAGATGTGGAGAATTCACTATATCAAAAGTAAGGATTATAATATGTTATGCTCGATCTCACAAAACTCTCTCTTGATCTCTCTATTTGCGACTTTCCCTATTAATTTGGATCCCTGGATCACTCTTCGAGTCGATCAAATAAATATGTTTAATACACCACATGTTTATAATACAAGATTCTTAACATACTAGAGGAATTAATACAAATAAGAGTCAAACATAAAGTGAAGTTCTGTTACAATATGTAAAATTAATAACGGAGTATTTGAGTTGAAATATGAGTCTAAAGACTGCCAAATACGTCTTTGACCTCTTCAAGACTCTTTCAAAGCATACTATCAACTCACAATAGGATTCGGGTCATAATTGAACTCTAACACTTCTTGTTCAAATGAAGAATCGAGAGAATAAATATGTTTTTAATGTCTATTATGTTCCTCTATGAAAATAGATATTTTGAATTTGGGCCAATATTTGGAGAAGACATATGACATTTGATTAAGAAAGCAACAATGATAATTCGAGATCGAAGTCAAAACTTGATTAGAGTTCCAGTGGTAAAGAATCGAATGTTCTTGTTGAACTTTCAAAATGGAGAAGTTAAGACGCATGTGCCAAATATTCAACACGTCTATGACATTTGAGATTTGGACATCTAAATTTTGATAGTTTAAATCTTTAGGAAAGAAGGAACATTGTGATGAGGCTACCATATATTCATCATCCAAATCAAATTTGTGAGAGATAACTCTAAAGAAAGCAAGTTCGAAAGGCTTTCTTGGAAGAAGCAAGTTTCCAAACAACAAAGCCACTTGAATTTGTTATGCGAATTTTTGTGAAGCAATCATGCATTAGGTAGAAGTGACTATTTCATGTTATTGATTGATGATTTTTCTCTCAAACCATGGGCTGATATTCTTAGAGAAAAGTATGATGTTTTAGAGGTTTTATTGATTTTAAGGTGATGGTTGAAAATATAAGTTGTAACTATTAAAATTAGACCACAGAGGTTAATATGTTGGGAGAATATTTAAGAAGTTTGTGAAGAACATAACATTCATCATTCTTTGATTCAACAAAATAATGTAGCAAGGATGAAGAATATGTTTGATATGGAAATGGATCAAAGTATGTTAAAGACCAAAAACATGCCATATGAAACTTCTTAAGTACAATCTCAATATAATGAAATTGTAAAAGAACAAATCCCTCAGAAGTTTTAAGAATTTTAATCCCTAATATTACATCTGCAATACCCATATCTTTCATCTCAAAATGTTTCGTCAACATTTTCTTGGTAGTTATGATATCACAATTAGTATCCATAATTAATATGTAATCAACACATAGACATGCAATCACATATACATTAGGTGNTCTTTCATGTCAAAATATTTCGTCAACATTTTCTTGGTAGTTGTTATGATATCACAATTACATAAGCATTATGTGTTGTTTTAATATAAACACATTTATCACACTTGTTAATCTTAAAACCATTTGACAACATAGTTTTGTCAAATTTTACATGACATTGTTTCTCCTACAAACTTTGAGGTAAACTAGGACTAATTAATATAGCGTTCATCATTTCTTTTAGAGTACGATTTTCGAATTCCGCAATAACGTTCAACTAAGGTGAATAAGGAGCTATAGTTTGATGAATAATCCCAGAATCTGAACAAAATTTTTCAAACGGTGCTCTATATTCTCCACCTCTGTCACTATGAACAACTTTTATTCGTTTGCTAAGTTGATTCTCAATCTCATTATTGTACTGCTTAAATGCTTCTAAGGCATTGTCTTTATTCCTTAACAAATAGACATAACAATATCTTGTGCAATCATCTATAAAAGAATAAAATACTTTTTACCTTCTCTAGTTTGCACAAACTTTAAATCTCAAATATCACCGTGAATTAGTTCTAGATGATTCGAGTTCCTTTCAATAGAATGAAACGGTGTTTTGGCTAATACAATAAATCTAAACTTAATAATTTACGTAAAGTATTAACATTAACACGTCATAACCTATCATGCCATAAGTTNAAGTATTAATGTTTACATGTCCTAACCTATCATGCTATAAATTAGAAGACTCAATCAAGTAGAAGATATATTTTTATTCATATCAAAATTACGAAGTACAGGTATTACCGTCATCTTGAATAGCCCATTGGCTAAGTATCCCTTGCCCACAAACATGCTATTTTTGGTGAGTACAAACTTGTTGGACTCAAATACTAGCCTAAATCCATTTTTGCTTAACAAAGCTCCATATACCAAGTTTTTTCGAATATCGAGAACATGCAGCACATCGATGAGTGATATGAATCTAAGATGAAAATATCTCCTTATCAACACAAACATAATAAGTAGCTCCAATGTCAACGAACCATTCTCTACTGTTAAATGAAAGAATAAACTTGTTAAATGAAAATGATGTTTTAGTACTATATTTAATAGTTAAATTTCTAGTGAACTAAATAGATACAAATTTGTCTATTCATCTAACTGGGAGTAAATGTATCATTTAGGAGCAGTATGTGTTTAATAATTGCAATTAGATGGATGATTTGCCAAAAGCCAATAAAAGGCTTTTGATCGTTGACCTCAAAAAATGAATTCAACGATGCTGGGCCCATTCGTGCATACGTAAGCCATATCCGACACGTTAAGACATATCCATGGTCGAGATTACTCCAAAGATTGGACGTGGGAGAAGCTCAACGACACGAGACGTTTTCGTTCGGACTCCGACAAGGTTTACAAAACAAGATTGTATGATGAACAATCAGTAAAGGCAATATTTGTAATTGTAATAAACTGATAAGAAAATAAGATATGTTGCTCTGAGTATTTGAAGTTTCATTAGTCTTCACTTGTTACATTGTGGGGGTATTTATAGTGTTACAAATGGAATGGTGATCCTTAGATCAATTTACACGTGGTCTCATCTCCTTGGCCAAAGCATTAAATGCTCTTAATTGACAAGACAAGACACAGACACACTTATTACAAGGGTCACATCAATCATTCGTATGGAGATCTTCATCATGATCAAATTCTTACACATGGGCCGTCGCGAGCTGGGAGCCTGCACTTGGGCCTTTGCTGATAACAGAGCCTCATATTTAAGAGGTGCCTTAGAAGTAATTGGGCCTCTACTGATGCAGGGCCTTGGATAATGGGCCTCGGCCTATACAGAAGCAGGGCCTAGGTTAGGGTGGTTGGTTCGGGTCAGGTCCCACATATTAATTCTGATGACCACGTAGCAGTTCCTAGTGACGAGTCTTAACAATAGTCCCCCAAATCCATGTGTGATTATGTATGTCATGCGTGGACTTCAGTTTTAAAATGTCGAAAATTTTAAATTTTGTATCCATATTACCAGTCCCTCAAGTCCATGTATGATTATTTATGTCATGCGTGGAGTTTAAAAAGTGATAGAAACCCGGCTTACGTTGGAGCTGAAGTCCTTTTGGAGCCGAGGCGAGTTTCCAATTGAACTGCCGAGGCTGAAAGTTTTATTGAAGCTGAAATTCTTTTTGAAGCGTCTCAGTTCTGAAGCGATGGGGCACAATGCTAAAGCGGAATTGTGAAGTCATTAATGTCGATATTGGTGCACGTGATTTGACGGTTTTGCATGTTTCCAAGGTAGAGTAGCTGTATCGAAACAACTTTCTATATGCGTACGACCGTTTTATTAAATGTGTAATGATGGCCAATTATGAGCATGCATTACTTGTGGGGGTTGCTTACAAGCCGAAGGCAATGCGTGAATTCCACGAATTAATTTGGGGCGTTGGTAGCACAAACTGTTTGGGTTCTATGGCTCGGATTGAATGCAGATTTGGACGTCTCTGATTAGATTCGATTTTGATCCAATGGCTGGGTTTCAATCTCCTATGTGTATAAAAACCCAAAAACTTGTCATTTTGAAACTTCATCTTCGCAAAATATTCTTTGCATTCTTTCCAGTTTGAGTTCTTCCAAGTCTTCCGGCCACTAGTCTCCTGCGAATCTTCCGAATCTTCATCTGTAGGTATTTCCTTAGGTTCTTGCAACTTCTTTTCCATCTTTTTATTTTCTTCAAAGAACCATGTCTTCTGAAACTTGCATGCCTATTACGGTGGTGAGGTCCGGGGAGAAGTCGGTCTCTATGGGGTCGGAGGGGTGGTATAGTACGAGGCTGATTGGGGGGCTGCCAAAATTCCATCTTCCATAACCTCCTTAAAATTAGCAGAATTTAGGGAAACATATTGCATACCTCACTACATAGAGTTACTAGTTCCCGAGGCCCACGAACGAGCCTGCTTTCCGAGGTCGGGATGTGTGGCTGTCAGTGAATTCCTGCTTAAAGCAGGAATGCGTCTGCCTCTGCACCCCTTCTTTAGGGCGGTACTGAGGAGCTTCATGTTGCCAAATGGGTGGAGCCAGTTAGTTGGGGCCTACTTCCTCTAGAAGGAGGTCTCTTTAGGAGAGGACCTCCCTCTGCATGTCTTTCAAACAATTTTCCAAACCCGAGTCGTTGGGAAAGAGGACTCCAAGGGATGGTACTACATCACCCCTTGGGGGGCTCATGCTCCTTTCATAGTGGGGCTCCCTACCTCCATTGAAGGATGTAAGGAGTCTTGGTTCTAAGGTCAAAGGCAGGTGGTGGATGGTCGAGGGAGACGTCGTCCCAGCCTGTACTGTGCCGACCTAGTACTACGAAGCGCGTGAGTACCTCGTCTGTAAACTTTGAAATTTTCATCCAACTCTTTGGTGCTTATCTTCTTGTTTTATTTGTCTGCAGATTCTCGTTCTAGATACGAGCTCCACGAGGCTGAGTGGGACGTGATTGAAGATACATACAAATGATCTTTGAAGCTCAGAAGCTTTGCCCACCTCCTTGACCGAAGCCGCTATTTTCTGGACTTCGGATTGATGGCTTCCAAGGGTAAGAGGCCTTTTTACTTGTAGAAGTTTACATTCACTAAGTTTACAGTTTCTAACTTTTACCTTCACTTTCGTAGACAAATTTGCCAAAAAGGAGTACCCCACCCCTGATATGGCCACTGCCATCACTAGCACAAAAGCCTTGAAGCCTTCCTCCTCCGGAGCAAAACAAGCAAGGTAGAGGCTGGAGCGCCTTATTAAAAACCAAGCTGAGAAAGGAGGAGAGGAGGAGGCTCCTAAAAAGGCAGAAAGGGTTGTCGAGAAAGGCAAGGGAAAGGTGGAGGAGCCTCAGAAGAAGAGGAAACTTGTTCATACAAGTGGGGCTGCGTCCACTTTTGGGACCACCACTTCCCAAGCTAAAAAAGGAGGGGCCCAGCAGCCAAAACTCCTTCAATCTTCAATCAAGGCTGCCATGGTGGAACAATCTCGAAAGTCCAATGAGGGGGACAATAAGGAAACATCTTTAGCCTCTGAGGCGCCAAGAAGGGTAAGTTGAGAGGACCCCAGGAAAGTCTAGGAATTTCTTAGCTGGGAGGGATGACAAGATTACCCCAGCCATTTTCGAAATGCTGCCAACAGAAGTCTGGGGTGCCACAGTAAATTTTAACAAATTTTGGACTGAGAGGTGGCAGAATTATGTGGCCACCTGTGATGCGGTGGACCTCACACGACTTTGGTGAGCCAAATGGGGAGGGCTTTTGGAGTAGCCCTGGAATGTCAGAAAGTTTTATCTGACATTCAAAGGAGGAATCGAGCCTCCTACGAGAAACTAGAGGCTGCCGAGGCTGAAGTGAAGAAGAGGAAGGCAAAAGCTGACGACCTGAATGCCCAAAAGGTAGAAGACGACGCCAAGTTGGCATCTGCCTTGGCTAAGATCGAGGCCCTCAAGAAAGAGGTGCATGAGTCTCAATGTGAGGTGGCCTCCCTCACTAAGAAAGTTGAGACCCCCAACGCCCACTAGAAGCTAATTGCTGAAGCTCTGGAGAAGGCGAACTTGGAGCTAAATGATAGCAGAAATGCAAATAAGTTCATGGAGGATCAAGTTCGATACTATGATAAGGAGGTGAAAATCCTTGAGGCGGAGGCTCGGCAAGCTGGTGAGGTGGCGGTGAAGAACTTCATCGCCAACTTCCACTTAACTGAGGAGTATCAACGTTTAGCCATCTATTGGATGAGATATGCGTATAATGAAATGGTGGGCAGGGTCGAGGCGCTTTATCCTGAACTTGACATTTCTGAGCTTCGGGCTGAATTTATTGACGAGGATGTGCCGCAGACCCCAACGGAGGAAGCTGCTGAGGAAGTCCCTGATGAGGGGGCTTCTGAAGAAGTGGTGACTGCCACCGATGTACAAGCTCCTCCACCTCCTCAACGGTAGTGTAGAATAACTTAGGTTTTGTAATGCCTTTGGGCCTCCTCATGTATCTACTTTTTATTCAATGAATGAAATTTCTTTACTTTCCATTGTTTAGTAATGCCTTATCGTTTTTTCTTCGAAGTCAATAGGCTTGCATAATGCGATATCTATGCTGAACTTAATTTACTTAAATAACCAATGAACTTGAATGAACAAATTAACCATTGAACTTGGATGAACTTAACACTTACATAACCACTGGGTAAGCTGATATGTTTAAATAACCATGCTAAAGCTTCTCCCTTGACGTTCAGCCTCGTCAAAGGGAGGCATCTGTTGTACGCCTCGGAGTAACAGCGAGGTGACCCTTTGTTTGGGGGCCCAACCTC
>CAIGRT010117020.1:0-13419 GCA_903798405.1 Fraxinus platypoda | reverse complement strand
GTGCCCACGTTTTGGTCCTCCCGTCGTCCAAACGAAGCAACAATCGATTCCAAGCCAAGACGGGCCGCACGCCGTAAGCATCGACCGAATTTGAAGCCAACCGACCGAACGTAGGATTTCTGCGAGCACTATGTCGCTGGGGACGAACACATGCGTAGGCCGACCGATCGACGCTCCGCGCGATGTTCGGTGTCCACGCTTTGCTTATCCAACCGAACGACATTTTCCTTGGTAAAACCCTACTTGTAATGCACCACCAGTCGCACCGTTGCACAACCTTGTCAAGGCGGCAAAAATGCAAGCTAAAGCTAATGTAGTTGCATATGCTCTCGACATTTTTCCGGAAAACTCGAGTTTGTCTTGTTTTTGTGAAAATTAATGATTGGTTTTTAGTGGTGTTGTAATTCGAAACCTCGTTTGCTTCTATTTATATCGTTGGAAAGAGGCCCTTTACTGTTTAGATGAATTGGTGCATGGTTTGCACGACATAGGAGGTTCATATTACAACAACGTGCACTCACGTAAAGGGAGAATTAAATATTAAGTTTGATTAAGTTTGGCTAAAAGCTTAAGTAAATATAAATTAAAAAAGTCGATAAGAATTTAAGTCAAAGTCAACCATTAATTTAATAACATATTTTATGGGATCTACAAATTTTATCAATTATAATTTTCGTCAATTTTTATCTAAATGTTCTAAAACTATTAATTTTAGCAAAACCAAATAGGGTCAAAAAATACGAATTTTTTGGTCGATATAAGAACTGGAAAAAAAGTACAGATAGGGTACCACTATATTAAAAATGTAACAAGTAGATCAACAACCTATGTTTCGAAAAACTCAGTCCCCAGCGTTTCCTTTTTATAACATTTGGAAGCCCAATTAATGATTTTACCACTTTCTTTTTCATTTAATTAAGAGTAAAATCATCTTTCTAATAAAAATATTTGGGATTTTAATCAATGATAAGGGTAAATTTATCTATTGGGGACTCGAGTGCTAAAAAAAAAGGTTGGGAACTACAACCAACAAAATTGAGGTAAAACTAATAAACAACAATTTTTTTAAAAAAAATAAAAAATAATTAAAGTATTTTTAGTTACTTTTAAACTTAGCCAAACATGGTGCATGGAATTGAATTTAGGATCTGTTTGATTGCAAGAATAAAATTTGGGCATATAACTTGTTTTATTGGGAATTGTCAATTAATTGTGTTTGATCGATATAATTTTCTATATTTTGGTGTTTGATTGACTTTATTTTCCATGAAAATTGTATTATTTGGAGATTTTTTTTGGTCGACTTTGCGGCTATTCCATAAATGGAGCAGAGAGGGTGAGAAATGGGAATACGGGAGTGGCGTGAGAAGAAAGAGTGAGGGAAATGATGGGGTTTGGTGTGAGAAGAAAGAGTAAGTATGGATTTATTTCAATGGCCAAGAAAACAAAAAATCAGCTCACTCATAGGAATTTCAATTCCTCATTTTTTAGGAATAAGGGGTCACGTAACCGAAAATGAGAAAAACAATTGTCAAGGAAATATTTCCTACAAACAGGCTAAAAAATGAAAAATTGTGGGATAATTTCCATCTTCCATGAAAAATTTGACCAATCAAACATGGCTTAGTTGAATTGGTGCATGAACCTACAAATGTCAAACTAATTATAAATATATTGGGATGACCTTTGAAAATGATTAAGAAAATTGAACTTGACTTGTTTAAAAATTTAATGACCAATTAGGACTCTGTTTGACTTAATTATTATTATTATTATCGTTGGTTGTGTGAATCTTTGATGGCTGAAAAGGGGGAAGAGAATATTATTAAACTATTTATTAAATTTAATAAACACAATTTTAGGTGGAATTTATATTTATTAAACAACATTTAGGGTGTGTTTGACTACAAGCATAAAACTTGTACGGTAAGAAAATAAATTCTAGGCAATTAAATTTTCTGAAACTTATTTACATGAAAATTATCAATGTTCAATTAACTTAGCGCCCATTTTGCCCTCATTATTCCACATTATAATGAGAGGAATAATTATTTTTTGAAAAATGTATAGTTTAAAAAGAAGGAAAAGTTTTTGAATTTATGTATAACATAATCTTATTGGAAAATATATGATTAATAAGAAGATGGAGAAAAATAAATTATAATTTAATAGGGAATAATGAGGGTAAAATAGGAGCTTAATTTTCAACCTAGAAAATATTTTACTTTTTCTTAAAGTTGAGTTTTTGGGAAGTATGAATTGATTAGAAAATATAAACACCATCCCTTATAAAAAAAATGTTTTCCTTGTTTTTGAAGAAAACATTGTCACATGACCAACTTTTGAAAATATTTACCATGAAAAATATATCAATCAGCATCCAAAAGTAGAAACTTGAGTAGAAAAATGACATTTTTCATGAAAATGAAAGTAGAAACTTGGGTGGAAAAATGACATCTTTTATGAAAATGAGATCAATCAAACACACTCTTAAAGACATATATTCCAAAAAAGAGATGTATATCGAAGATAACTGATTATATCGTAGAAATCAAAGTAATATAGACATCATGGACGACTTCTCAGATGTCATCAGATGCATAATCTAGTTTATATCGAGCTCATACAGAGGGAGGATCGTGCCATAAAACAAAATGCAACGGAAATATGGCGTTGCTTCATATTTTATTTCGAGAAATTGAGTCATTCTTGCACTCGATCAGATTCCTTCTTCTTCGACCCATAATACCATCCAAAAGCAGCAAAAGCAGTTGCAATACCTGCTACAACAGCATAGTTTCTATAGTTGTTGGTCGATGCTTTGGGCATTGAAGAGGTCTGGCCACTTGGTTTGGCATCGGATATTGAACCTGAGCCTCCTGAGCCTGTTGCAGGTGTTTTTTCTGGTTTTGGGCCCTGCGGATGATCACAACCGTAAATCTCATGTTGAAGCTTAAATGTTACAATCCAAGAAAAATGAAATACAAGAACTGATAGTAGAAAGCTTCAAATCTACTAATTGTTGAGGAAACCTGGAATTCAAAGTATAACACATTGATAAAAGATCTAACCATTTGCTTCCAATAAGTTGAAGTTCAACAAATAAAGATTTAGAAAGTTCCAGTCATCATAAAAGCAATGTGTTTGGCTAGGCTTAAAAAGTTAACTTATAAGTAAAGTTATAAACTAAATAAATAGTTTTTTGATTGTTATCTGTCTTTTAGTGTACCTCCGAAGCCATATTGTGCTGATGAGCACAATGAACTCTAGGCTAACTTATTTTGGCAATAAGATGAGACTTATTTCCAAACTAACTTTTCTAACTTAATGTCAGTTACCCAAACATGGTTGGAAAAAAAAAGTTACTTTCACTTTTTCTTTTAAGCTTAGCCAAACATTTATTTGTACTTCATCATGAAAGGCCTAGTCAAAAGGTTCTTATCTAATTGACTCCCACTAGTTTTGAATACTTGGGTGTTTATCAGCTTCCACCAAAACTTATAAAATAAAATGATCGTCTAAGTCAAATCTACTCCGTACAGTTTGTTTACACAAAACCTCAGGATTAAGCAGCATAGCTAATCTAAACAAGTATATAGCATAGGTATACCTCACGAGCGAGTTTCTCCAACTTCTCTTGCTCCTTTTTCTACAAAGAATGCAAAAGTTTCAGCAGTCACAAAATTCTAAACAGATACGAATCAAGAGTTATAAGACTTCACGTTCCTGAATGCATAAGTAAGAGTATGCACCTTAAGCAAAAATACAAAGTTGAACGCCATTGAAATCGATAGAACAGAACCCCATTCAACAGGTAAATCATATATAATCTAAAAGAAAAAAAGAGCTAAATATGGTAAACACACAAATATGCAGTTATTTTTGCTGTGCCTTTTAGTCCTTTTAATTAGATAAAATAATTTTTGAAATAGACTCCCAGATTTGAAGCTCAAGTAAGGTTACAAAACTGGTAAACTGGGATGCCAAACGAAGAGAAACGAATATTGTGGTAAAACATAATAATAATTCAATCTTAGATGTTAAAGATGGAAGACCTCACTTAGACATAATGGGGGGACAAGATAACTTAACTTGGAAGAACTATATCTATACTTCGCGACTTAGTCAAACTACTCTTTGTTATGGCATGCTTATAGTATGTATTGATTTAAATGTCTATGGACATTATGTATCATTGCCACACTAATTCCCCTAATAATTTTTCATATTTTTCCAGCAATTTTACCATGTTTATGCAAATTTCTGTATGTTATTTAACTTTAAAATACATTTTATGATTTGCAAAAATAGTCGAAATCAAAAACTTGTGGTTGTAGAGCATATGCCCTATTGATTAAATGCCTCACCTGTGCCTTCGCCCTTAAAACACAGCTCGGGATGAATTAATAAGAGAAAGTAGTACTTAGCTCTCTTGCAGATAATTGCTTATCATTTCATACATTTAAACTTTTACAGAATAAAGAAGCCATACTATTGGTCAGGTCTCATCAAGTAAATCAAAGGTCATTCCTGATGATCACTTATACACTCAGAATGCATCATATGACTCGAGGACGAAGATAATTGGAGGAAATAACTTTATAGGATGTTAGATAGTAAAACAGAAACGTAAATTTCTTTTTGGGGAAGACCTGACCAGTAAATATATTATATGTGCATAAAGATATGCAAACAATTTGGTTCAATATGAACAGTATCATGTGTTCCTTAAATATAAAAAATAAATTCACTTCAATTAAAGCAAATTTAACTTGATAAAATGTGTCTGCCTAATACTAGACAATTATTATCTCAAGCAATATAGAAATTAATGAAAATGTCTGTATTACTAAATCAGAATACACATTTGTCCAATTCCATATGTAGCATCAAAGGAAAATTTATATGATTGACTCATGAATTCAATATTGATATCTACCCATAGATTTGCGAAAATTAGAACAAATGATGTGTTAATTCATGCTTTGGGCACACAGAGAGAGGTTTTTCTTTTTCAGGGGGAAGGGGGAGGGTTAATCATCATGAATAAGATGATTGCAAATGCAACCAAACATGCAGCAATTGCCGCAGCTCTGTTGAATGAAAATAACTAGTCTTGTGTCAAAATTCAGCTCTACCTTGATGTAGACATTTTCTGCAGCTTTTTCCTCCTCACTCAGTACTCGGCCACTGCTTGAGAGCCTGCGAGATACATATCTCATAGCAGTCCTAGTCGCCATCATAACACCAGATTTCCTGTCAACACGATAAATTATTTTTGGATAGGTCAACATGATAATTCTGTCACTAAGTATTCAATGTTATAGATTTCTTTATATATGCATCAAATACAGGAGCATCCTAACTAACTTGTCAATTAGCTAAAGGCTACAGTTTTATAAAAAGTCAAATAAATTATTTTTGATAGTCAACACGATAAACTCTGTCACTAAGTATTCAGCATGGCATATTAAACTATGCTCTCAAACAAACCAGGAGGTAAAATTGAAATTTTTTTTGAGCGAATGTGTGTCCATGTACTTTACATGTCAATGCGTAAATAATTTTTTTTGTCGAGACTATAATGTGAACATATATCTTCCTTCAATGCATCTTCACCAATGACGCAGATGAAAATGAATGATATATAATGTGAATATATAGATTTTTTTCAAAATAAGTAGAAATTGGGTCATTCTTCAAGTTTTGCAAGCTATGGAGCATGTTTGTGTACTTATATACGTTGGTCAAACTTATGACTACATTTTCATCTTACAGGTGAATATATATATATATTAAAGGAGGGATGTCAATAAATAATGAACCAAATTCTATGTATACATACATATCAATAATACTATATTTATTCTGATCTCCAAAACAAATTGATTAATTATAATATTTCCAGAGTAAGCTACGAATATTGCATCAATTGTAAAACATTTACAATACAAAAAAATAAAATAATAATAATAAAAAAAACCTCTCTTATCATTCAATGGCAAAAATACATGTGAACCCAGGAAAAATCATGACGCAAAATTAAACCAAATAAATAAAAAACCAGGAAATTTTTGGATCCAGAGATGAAATTCAAAACATACACTAACACAGCAGCGGAGGGACGTCAAAGGAAAGGAACAATCACAAGTACTGCTCTAAAATTATCAGATTGTGAAAAAAAAAAAATTAACAAATATCAGTTATATCAGGTGTAGAATATTAACAGTCTACGAAGATCAGTAATTCTTATAAATGAAAAGCACGAGAAAATTAACAATATATAGTTATAATTGAACAGATATAGCTCAGTAATTCGTAGAAATGAAAAGCCCGCAAAAATTAACAGTATATAATTATAATCAAACGGATATATGCATATGATATAGGTTAGTTACCTATCGGCAGAGAGAGAATCTGGAGAAAAAATTATATGGGTTTTTGAGGATTTGAAATTGGAATATGTGTAAAAGAGAAGCCTGAAAAAAAAAAAATTTAATTAAAGAAATAATATCAGAAAGTGAATTTGGACTGGCCCAAATGCGAAACTATTGTCCAATAAAAGAAAACTCTATTATATGTGGGTGTGGTTGGGTGTGGGGAATGATACTANAAAAGAAAACTCTATTATATGTGGGTGTGGTTGGGTGTGGGGAATGATACTATTGGCCAATTTGAATAAAATAATTCTATCCACTTAATTTGGAAAAATATTGCATTTTAAATTTGATCTTTCCATATTGAATCCAAATTTTTTGCTCATATAGTTGTGACTTTGTTTTCGGTAGTTGAGAGTTTTTGAATCCGTAGTAATTTATATACATTTGATGTTTTAAAACTGATGTACCTAACGTCTTATTGTTTCTTATTTGAAGTAGTTGTGACTATGTTTTTAGTAGTTGCGATTTTTTTTCGAATTGTGGTAATTTATACATTTGAAGTTTTAAAATTGTAGCACATGACGTCTTATTATTTCCTTTTGAAACCTTAATTTAAATTAGTCATGACTTTGTTTTTAAGTAACGAGTTAAATCCATCAATGGCTACATACTTTATACTTGGCGTCATCAAGACCACTCAATTCGATTTTGTTTTACTATGACCACCTAACTTTATATTTAGTATCACCATAACCACTAAATTTGATTTTATCTCACTATAACTACCTAATTTTATATAACGTTTCATCGTGAATACCCAATTTCATTTAGCTTATTTTTTAAAAAAAAACTTTACTTTTAAATGTTATTTAAAAAATAAAATAAAATAAAATTTTATTTAAAAAAAGTTACTTAGAAAAATAAAATAAAATAAAAACTCATTTAAATAAAAGTTAATTAAAAAATAAAATAAAAAGTTATTTTAAAAAAAACATTCCTTAAAAAAATAAAATAAAAACTTATTTTTAAAAAAACATTTTCAAAATAAAAAAAGTTATTTTTTTATTTATTTTAAAAAAAATTAATATATAATACAAAATTACAATTTTATCCCTTTTAAAATTAGTGAAAATGGTGAAAAGTAATTATACGGCCATGATGGAATAAAATCAAATTGAGTGACCATGGTGAAACAAAATCAAATTAGGTAGCTATGATATACAAGTATAAAGTTAGATAGTCATCAGTGAATTTAACATTTTTAAGGAATTGTAGCATTATGTTCCCTTTTTGTGACTTTATTTGAGAAGTTGTGACCAATTAGACTGACGTTTATAAACATTTATACGAGACTTCTTATTATTTCTGTTTGTGACCTTGGGTAACTTCCGCTGCCCTATAAGAGAATCGACAACCACCTTTTTTTTCTTTTTCTTTTTCTTTTTTAACACTTCTGTTTCTTCTACAATCTGTCAATATACGAAGGCTAGAAATACTAAACATATTGAATATTGGTGATTACTTGACATGTAAGCCCGTGTTTGATCCACATTATTTCCAAAATTTATTCTTTCAAAACTCATTTTCAATTATATTTTTCAATAAAATAATATTACATGCAAATTCAAAAATTTTCCTTATTTTTTAATCACATCACATCATAAAATATATTTTCTTCTCAATAATGTACATCAAAAACCCCCTAAGCTTGGGCTAAAGGTATATTTGCCCTCCATCAAATTGAATTTTTTAAGAAAAATGTATTTTGAAATAGTGATTTTTTGAAAAATGTGTAGTTGAATAATAAGAAAAAAAAAATTTAATTTACACGCAACATTTTTATGGAACAATTTGTGATTAAAAATGAGTTCTTAAAAAAAAAAAAAAAAAAGACATTTTTGAAAAAAAAGGAGCACAAACAGGAGCTCAGTAGTGTCTTGTAAGTTACCTCTATGATATAAAATCCAGTTTTGATGTATCAAACCGAACATATGAAAAGTTAAAGAGGAGTCTTTTCTTAATTAATTAAAAAAAGAAAAAAAAAAAAAAAAACAACTAGTTCATGTTTAATAGGAACAAGGGTTCGTCGATGAAACTCATTTTTCTAGTTCCAACATTGTGCTGCCATTTCCTGCCCCTCTTATGTGCTCTTGATTTGTCGATACGATTTTCGTTCAAGAGCTTTAACCTTAAAGGTCTCGTATATATAGGAAGTGGTCCTTTCACTTATAAATCGATCACAGGTAATCACTACAATTGGCATGGTATTGTTCATTTTGGCTAGAGTGCACGATTTTGGTTCTTGGGCTTTCACTCAAGGCCTTATTCTAATTGTGTGTAATCCTATCACTCGTATATCAATCCTAAGCGATTGTGGCTACTACATTATCTCATGTTTTAGTATATTAGATAAGACATTACAATTCTCGACAGCACAAAAAATCACAAGTTTGCTATTATGATTGAGTTCCCAACTATCAAAATCAATGCATAACAAGTTCAATATCAAATACTTTTCAATACAATTTCTTTTAATTCATTGAAACTTCCCGGGCTAATTCTTATACACATAGTATAATATTCGATTAGGAAGTTCTTAGAGTTTTGAGATCAAATCACCTGTCCATTCCCCCAACCAGTTGGGACAAACTTGTTATCAAATATTTGAAGGTTTCATATAGCTTTAAAAAATTAACACTATAAGAATGAATTTAGCGGTTGAAGTACCTGTCGCCATTGTCCAAGTTATGTCCGACTCTGTTTTCGCACTTCTCTCCACCTGTTGAGTCAGTGGAAGGCTACTGGACTTGACCTTCAGAAAAGAATCAAGTAAAAGAAGTCAGTGCAACAAGCTAACTTGTTTTAGTACTTACCTCATATGCCCGTCGTGGCGTGAGATCACTCCTGTTGTGAACTCTTTTTCGCCTTTTAGCCCATCTCCTTTCTGACCAGGCCAAACACTTTTTCTCATTGGTCGACTTTCTACAAAAGAAACAATCTAAGCTAATGGTCACCCCATTGTAGATGGTTCAGCCATGCCCGGCTTGAAGCTGTAGAAACAAAAGGCTACTTACTAGCTTTGCGATAGGATGCGGTATTCACCAAATGATTCAAGGTATACTCAGGCAGAACTATTAGCACTTTCTGAATAAAAGAGATACTAAAGGCAAACATAAATTTCACACAAGTACAGCAGTATGTGGAACAAATAAAGATAGAAGGACTACAAGGCATGACCTCCAAGCATTGAATTCGAGGTCGATAATCAAAAAATCTCAAAACCAATTATACGGCATAATCAGTTGTTGAAAATAATAATACCCAACTGAACTATCAAATGATACAGATGTACAATATTAAAGAAAAAAGAGAAGAACTCGAATTTGTACACTCTTTTCCGCACAATCTAATCTTATCTATGCTTGAGATACATTAAAACAGGTATTTTATGTCTAAGACTAGTTGTAAAATTTTGAAGTATTAGTATACATCAACCTCTTATAGCCTTCATGCCAAAAACTGACTTTCCGACTTTTAAGTATCCAAGTATGTGATTTTGCCCACAAAGTTTCATGGAAAGTAATACAAAACAATCTGCTTATCAACAATTACCCGGATCTTCCCATCAAAACGAAAAACTCTGGATGAAAGATTCTTCTCATCATAGGAAAGGGTCACTTCTTTTTCTTTCTTTTCTTTTTTTTATTTCATGTACTCCACTACACCCTGACTTATCTCCTCAAGGAAGGAAATGAATCCCAAGACACTTGGGAAACCATTTCCCCCAACGTACTGTTCCTCTATAAGATAGTTCTCAAAGGCTGTCGCATCATCCTGCCCTCCCCTAATAAATTTGAGTTGAGGAGTGATACTTCGCTCTTGCTTCAGTTTGTTAATGGTATTTCTCAATAAACCTGGGTTTGGAAGAAAGCGAGAAACCACTAGTAAGCATGAAAAAATCACTCCTAGAGCATGTTTTCCTAAGCTTAAAAAGTTCGCTTACAAATAAATTTACTGACAGGTAAATAATTAAGTTTTTCAAAATAAAATAAGATTTTTAATTCGTAAGAGTTGAAAATAAGTTACTAATTGCATTTCAAAATAAGTAACATGTTTCACTTGAAAGAAACAAAACTTCTTTTAAAGCTTAGCCAAACATTTCTAAAATATCACTGTTCTGTGGAAACCAGCAAAAATGAGGGAAGATAGCTTACAGTTTTGTGGTGGAGGAAAGGGAAGTGCAGGGTCGGCTGTGGATGAACAAAACACAATGAGACTTGTAAACGCATCCAGGAAAAATATCGGGCTACCACTTGTCATTAACGCAGCACGACTCAACGAATGGCAAGGAAATGCTTGTTTATCCGGACTGGAGTATGAGGTCAACAATGGATATATAGCCCGGTTAAGTGAAGATGGTTCCAGAGCACTGCATCAAGAATTAGGATATCAAGTTCTAAAATTCCGGATAAAACTTCAAAAAGATAAAAAATAAATTCCACTAATATGGTATATAGTGTGAGAATGCGTTTGAGTAAAAGTTGTACAGATCAATCATTAAAGAATACACGATAATTATTTTCAACTAAGTCAAAGTGATACTAACGATAAAAGAGAACTCCAGAAAGAAAATAAAGTAGAAACTATTCTGCAAATACAATCAAGCATAACCATCATTTACTAATGAACCAATGGAGGAATGTATCTTGCAGGTTCTAAACACATGCACGAAGGGACATCTACGAATATATGTAATTGCCACTGTCTTAATAGTTATTCATTTCTAGATGAGATAACAGTATTATTTTACTATTATTTTTCTTTTTTCTATTCTGAAAGGTCTGCCCTACGAAATATTAAAAAAGCTTCCAGCATAATCAAAATCCCCCATTCAAGCCCGACGTTCTCATTTGTGTCTAATTTCTCAAATGGAATTCTTCGCTTCTTGTCTAGTTGACAGAGAGCTGTCGTATTCAAAACTTCCATAGTTCCTTCCAAAGGAAACATGAATCAAAAGCATGAGAACGTGATGAGGTAGATCTTAACATCTTTATCTAAACAAGAAATCTGACATGAAAAGTGAAATTGTATTAACTATAGTATCCAACTGCATCCGACAAACTCAACATAGTGTATACCTGAATAGACATTGAAGATATATTCTGTAGTCTGGATGAACACCTTCCTCATGAAAGCAGAGGAGAGCATTTCGCAGCAAAGCAAAGACTAATCGAGGTAAAGGTTGCAGCTGAGGGCATTGGGAGAAGGCGACGTCGATGTTAGCAGTTGTCAAACTCCCACTTTCGTATTGGGCAATTTTGCAAGCATCATTATACTGAGCTGTAAGAATTACAAGCCAATCATGTAGTAACATCCTACCCTCTCGAACTCCTTTCTCTGAAGAGGCCAAAATCACCTGTGGAAAATTGTGCCAAATTAACAAACTTATGGCATTTAATAATAGAAATGAGATAGGTTACCAGAATTTTCCTAACATGCCAAAATATCCTCAGTCTGTAGAGGACCACAAAATAAGAGACAGCATGTGATTCTGGAGGAGGCATTACTAGATAAATGATAATTTCAAGATTGCATTGAAACACAACAATGCTAAAGAGCAAAGAACGTTGTGAATTTCCTCCACAGATATAATGACAACTGCATATGTTCCAGCAAATGATTTCAATACTAAAGTTTAGAGCAAATAAATTTCAGTAACAAATGACAAGTTTTCAATAAATAAAATTTGCAGAGAAAATTGCATCAACAGAACTCAGCAAATAAATTCATTTGCCAAACAATCAAGAGTTGTCTAGCTTTTGTTTTTGTGTTTTCAACCAAGGTAATTGTTTACAGCTATGGAGTTGTGTGGGATTAATTTTCAGCAAATAAAATTTGCGGAGCAAATTGCATCAATAGATGTCAGCAAATAAATTAATTTGCCAAACAATCAAAAGTTTTCTAGCTTTTGTTTTAGTTTTCAACCGAGGAAATTGTTTAAAGCTATAGAGTTATGTGGGATTTAATAATGGCCAAAGTCATCAATTGCCCACCACTAATTATTAAGTCACAATTTGCTTCCATTAAACCTTTCTCTGATATGGAATATTATCTAATTTAAAATATATAAATACAAGATAAAGATTATGTAGAAAAGAAATCTAGAATATGTATTCCTATCTTTGTTGTACTTATAAATATTTCATCACATAATCTAGTGCACATATGAAGAGACATGTTTTTCGAGATCGAAGAATATATTCACACTTACCCTCTAAATGTGTGCATATATGACTATATTTAAAGTTTCAATAAAAGTTTTAAATAGGCACTTTGGTGATGCTTTGCATCTTGCTTATATGCACACAGTGTTCAACATAAACCTTCCTTCTCCACCCACACCTCAACTATGTTAATATTTAATATTAAAGAAGGTTCAGGTAATGATGATAACAAAACATAATTCAGGTACCAATCTACCTTGTGAACAAGTATTGAGAGAACAACTTCAGGATCAACACTGTCGTATATCTCGTTAATACTACGTGCTACTCCAAACTGGAAAGTTTTAATCCTCAATCTCCTTCGGAGGGAGTACTTTTCTCTGCATAATTGAACATTACAGAAAGCCAAACTAAAAAACGTAGGACATAAATGTCTAAAGCAAGTAATGTTGGTAAAGATTCTTCCAGAGAAACAGCAAATGAAGGACAAAAAGTAGAAGCAAAAGGTAATGTAAGCTTTACCACGGCCCTCAATGGAATCAGTCAACAACAAATGGACGGGTGCTCAATATGCAAATGGACCCACCCATTTTAAGTCAGATGTTTTTATAGAATTCAACTCAGAAAGGACGTAGGGTGACAGTACCACTACGTTACATGCTTAAAGAAAGATATATTACTGATAATTCGTATATAAACTTCATGCGTGCTCAAAAAATTAAAATTGCAGGACATTTTTTATACCATTTGGCAACCTAGCAATATGTTTTTTTTTTTTTTTTTTTTTGTCGATCTTTAATGTATGTTGAAGCAGT